>OY728133.1:1947099045-1947344036 GCA_963277665.1 Viscum album | reverse complement strand
CCCTACATGCCAACCATACTTAGGATATTTTCCCTCTCTATTTAGGTAAATATATTGTTAATTTAAATGGGATCTATATAATGTGCATTGATTTTGATGGCCCTAGTAATCATCTTAAAGCTCAATTTTTTCAATGGTTATACGCAAATGTATAGAATTGATTACTTTGACAAATTTTCTATAATGGAAAAGATAGTATCATTTCACTTACATATCTCTCTTTCTACCACCTATCAATTTCATCTCCATAAATTAGATATTAATAATGATTTTATTCATGGTTTTCATGATGAATAAGTATTCATAGAGAAAAAACCTATGTTTGTATATCAAGAGGTGTCCTCTATGTTTTTTCGCATTCATAAATCATTTTTTGGACTCAAGAAATCACTTTATGTTTGGTTTGGATGCTAATACACCATTCTACTTAGATTAAGATTGTGTCATATCATAAAATATTATTATTTTTTTCTATCATCAATCTGCATTATACATCATTATTTTTATGGTCTATGTGGATGGAATTGTATTACTAATAGTGATGGTTATGACATTGATTGACTCAAATATTTCCTTCATTAAAATTTTCACACAAATAATTTGGGTCTATTGTGATATTTCTTAGGGATTTATGTCTCTATATGTACCAAAGGAAGAGAAATTAAATTTTTGGTCTACTGCAAGAGACTGAAATGACTTGATCTAACTCAGTTGACTCACCCCTGGAACTTGAAAAGAAGTCACTTCACATTGATATTGAAACATTACCTTCACATTCCAAATATATATGGCTTATTGGGAAACTTAACTATGTGATGATGAATTGATTTAGAATTACTTTTGTGGTTAGATATGTGAATCTTTTTAGGGAATCCCCAAAAAACATATTGGGAGGTTATCCTTGTAGGTTTCGGGTACAGTGGAAGCATGCGATGGGTAGTGCCCAACATTAATTTATGGATTAATCAATGATCAATTCAGGATCTATAAAATGATGAACACTGTGATCCATAGAATTGAGTCAAATAAATAGACAAAAAATAATTGCATTGGAACCAAGAGAAAGGGATCAACACATATGGTTTGTAATTAATTTAACTAGATAAATAATTGCTTTTAATGAACTATTTATTCATTGATGAGTCTAGTGATAGATCTATAGTTTACCGTTATTGTGTTTTAGAAACCAAGTGTAGATTTCTTCTAGAGGTGATCCACACATGTTCCAAGAATCTCCATATGTCGCCGAAGGAGTCTCCAGGTGCTAGCATGGAGGATCCTTGTACTTGAGACATCTGCCATGATTACCTTGAAAATCACTTCCAAAGTGTTCTCCTTGATCTCGTGGAGGAGGAATGCTTTCCATTATTGGGAGTGTTCTTAGAGAAAGGGATCTCTCTAGTATTGAGAGTATCCTCCTAGATTTGTTGTGCACTGCTAAATTAGGTCTTGATAAAATAACATAATTGGGTATTTATATTACCAGGGTTAAAAGAAAAATTCACAAGTTCCCTTATTATTTATTTAATCCTAGTAAAACCCCATATCAAATAATAATAGTAATATTATTATTTATCAATGTGTGTTGAACTCGCAAATTATAATTATATATTATTTGATTAAATAATATTCAATATTATAATTCCCCACCATACTATTAAACTGGGTCCACCATTCCCCCTCCATGTTCATCAGGCCTTGAATGATGTCTATTTATTTATTAAATAAATATCACTACATTATTCTCCAATAAATAAATAAATATTATATTCACTAAATATAAAATATATATTTATTTAATATTCTACTCATAATGTTTTCTCTCGAATAATTAGTGATGAAATAAATGTGATCAAGTATTCATGAATTATTATTAAACTGCATTCGAGAATAATATTTATTCAACCTATTAAATAATAAATAATAATATATTATTTAACTGAGATTCTAGACACACTTAGTGTGTGACCCTATAGGCCTCTTTCCCAGTGGCATTAGGCGAAGCACCCTGAAGTCCAAGGTTAGCTTCTAGAGACATGCCAAGGCACCAATAGATAAAAAAGTTAATGATACAATGAAAAGTCACCTCATACAAATTCTTACTCTATAATGTAATCCCTTTATCAAAATATCTCAAATCAAGCAGGTTGCATGCTAGTTACATCAACCTATATGCTTGATATCTCTTTATTTGACCATCCAGAAATAGAACTATCCTATTGATCACCATGAACATGTATGTATTTAGGCTATATCATTTCCATAAAAGGGCCTAAGATATTAACTTTCATTAAATAACAGAATGGATTAATCCTTTATCTCTTTATTCATTAATAAAATATTACTCATGATGAATGAAATATATCCTACCTCACCACAAACATATGTCATCATGGTTTTCGTCAATACATCTAAGTGCATGACTCATAATAATTATTAATAATAATATTAATGTCTAAGGACCAATACACACATCCAAAAATAGAAACATCCAATGACACATAGAAATGTGGATTTACTACCGGCAAGTCTCGTTCTCATAATATCTTACTAGATATTACTAAGAGTGTACATTGTGAGAAGGTTCCTAAAAGTCCTATGAGTCTCCAACCCTAATAGCCTGTATCATTTATGTCCCTCAAATGATATCATCCGACTATAGAGCATATATTCAAGAATTGTGTCGTAGCACTTCTAGGTTCTCATCATAGTGGGGAACCACTATAAACTTTTAGTGTGACAAGCTACTCTTAGGACATTATAACATACAATGTCACGCATAAGAACAATGATGATGTGATAAGTAGTTTATAATATTCAAAACAATGACTGCATGCTTATCATAAAGTATAATGAAGTTGGTTCTAGGGAACTAAATCCAACAGAATCCCACTTTCACTAGAGCCAACTGCTAATAACCTTCAGTTTGTCAGCTCTCACATGATATTTATTATTCTTCTGAGATAGTACATTAGTCAAGGGGTCCACTAAATTCTCTTTTGTGGGTACTCTTTTCACTGCAACTTCACCCCTATGATAGAAATACCTCAATAGGTGATACTTCTGGGGTATATGATTTATCCATTGGTGTGACCTTGGGTCTTTTTCAAGATCCATTGTTGTAGTATTATCCAAATACAATGTGATAGGGTCTTTAAAACTAGGAACAACATCAAGATCCTAGACAATGTTCTAAATCCAAATGGATTCCTAGGCTATATCAGAAGCCTCTATATACTCAGAATCTACTATAGAATTAGCGACAACCAGCTTATTTGAACTCTTCCATCTCCCAACTCATCCATTGAGACAAAAAATATATCCTGATTATGACTTTAGATCATTATGATTTTTCAAAAAACTAGCATCAGTATAATCCCTAATGACTAGATCCTCATATCCTCCATACACCAAGAACATATCCTTAGTTCTTCTCAAATACTTCAGTATAGTCTTAACATCATTCCAATGATGTTCTCTAGGATCATCTTTATATCTTCCTACCATGCTCAGTGTATAGGCAACATCAAGTCTAGTACATAACATGGCATACATGATTGATCCTATCACTGAAGCATATAAGATCTTACTTGTTCTCTCTTTCTTTTGTTGTGTCTGGAGAAACATTTTCTTAGAAATATTTAAACCATGTGACACTAGAACCAATCCCCTATTGGATTATTCCATACATAATATCATTATTATTTGGTCAATATATGTACTTTGACATAGTCTGAGTTGCCTCTTGGATCTATCACAAATTATCTTCATCCCTATAATGTAGGCTGCTTCACCTAAGTATTTCATAGAGAATCAATTTTTCAACTAGTCCTTAAAATAATTTAAGATCGGTATATCGTTTCCAATAAGTAATATGTCATCAAAATATACTACTATGATAACTATTTCATTCTCACTAAATCTTTTATAAACACATGGATCAAATTAATTATTAATGAAACTAAATTATTTTATGGCTTCATTAAATTGAATGTTCCAGGACATGGATGCTTTCTTCAATCTATAAAAGGATCTTTGCGACATGAAAATCCTTTTGGAATCAACTAGAGTCACAAAACCTTCTATTTGGGACATATATACATCTTCTTGAAGGTTCTTATTAAGGAATGCAGTTTTTATATCCATCTAAGAAATCTCATAGTCAAGTTAAGATGCTATAGAAAGTATGATTCTGATGGATTTAAACATGAAAACTGGTGAAAAGGTTTAATTTTAGTCAATTCCTTAATGTTTTTAAACCCTTTATCCACTATCATTTTTTTATAGGTACTTACTTTACTTTCCATGTTCAGTTTCCTCTTGAATACCCATTTGTAACCAACAGGCTTTACATCAACTGACACATCGACCAAAACCCAAACATGGTTATGATACATGGAATCCATCTCATAATTCATAGCTTCTATCCATATTACAGCTTTTGATCTCTCTACTTCCCCCTTGTATGATATAGGTTCATCATTGTAAACCAAAAATTATTCACTATCCTCGGTGACTGGAAAACCATATCTCTCTAGTTCTCTTGCCTCTCTTACACTCCTACCCAGTACTTGTGTTTCGGGAACTACTTCTTCCACAGGGACCTATGGAACCTATTCATGTACAACTCTTGTGTATCTTGAGAATCAACTTCGTCAAAGTCAATCTAGCTCCCACTATCCTTTTTGATGATGTTCTCCCTCTCTAGAAAGATGGATTGTCTAATGATAGTCACTTTCTTATTTGTAGGGTTTTATAGGTAATATCCATTTTTTTCCTTAGGATACCCTATAAAGATTTACTTCATTCCCCAAGGTGCTAGCTTGTTTCCTGATAAGGCTATAACAAATGCCTCGCAACCACATACTAATGTATCTAGGAAATTTGGTTTCCTTCCATTATATAACTCAAAGGGAAATTCATTTTCTCTATTTAATGTTTATGCCATAGTTTGTAATTCATATTCCCAAAAAGATAATGGAATATTTGTATGACTCATCGTCGACCTTACCATGTATAAAAAGGTACGGTTCCTCCTTTCACTAACACCATCCTACTATGGTGTATAAGGTGGAGTGAGTTGAGAGAGAATCTAAAACTCCCGTAAAAAGTAGATGAACTCTTGTTTAAGATATTCACCACCATGATTTGATCAAAGATAATTTATATTCTTACCAATATGATAATATAATTTATTCTTGAATTCCTTGAATTTCTAAAAGGAATCAGACTTGTACTTTATCAAGTACATATAGCCATATCAAATCAAATCATCAGTAAAATTAATGAAGTAAGAAAATCCGCCTATAACTTCTAATAAAAATAGTCCACACACTTCATTATGTACTAATACTAGAAGTTCTATGGTCCTTTCAACCTATCCATCAAATGGTGGTTTGGCCATTTTTCCTTGTAAACAAGTATGAAATCTATCAAGTGGTTTTAGCTCAGAAGAGTCTAAATAACCATCTTAATATATATTTGTTAAACACTTATCATTTACATAAAAAAGATGGTGATTCCATAGTTGGGTGTTAGATTAGTCGTGTGAACATGATTCATAATCAATTTTCAACACTTGGTTTTTTAAATTTAATACATAAATACTGTTATTTAAATGCACCATACTATAATATATGTTTCCCTTCTAAAAGAAACAACTTTTATTTCCTAATTTGAAAATAAACCCATATATATCTAAACATTACACAGAAATTATGTTATTGGTAACTGTAGGTACATAACAATAGTATCTTAAAACCAAAATCATTCTCATTAGAAATTAAAGGTGTTTTTCACCAATGTCTAGAGCAGCTAGCCTCGCACTATTGGCATCTCGCAGATCAACCTCTCCTCTGTAAATCTTTCAGAATATACTTGGTTCCTAAATTTAGATATAGATGTGATCACCACAAGATGTATAGAATAATAAGTGTGTAGAAAATGGAAATATTTCACTCGATAAGGAAAAAACATTTAGATTACCATTTATTTTGGTTACAGTTCCTCTTCTAGTGACTTTTCCTACCACATGAAAAACACACTGCCTCCATTTCCTTAACCTACCACTAAATCTTCATCTTCATGTAAGGATGGTTTTCACGATCTTTAAACTTTTTATAGGTCTTGGGACCCTTTTCCTTATTCTTCCTTTTCTTATTCACCAAAAGGATCAAAAGTTTATCATGCCCCGTGTCCTTATCCACTTGGATAATTAAGTTCATAAGTTCCAAATGGATCTTCTCATTATTGCACATATTATAATTCATAATAGATCAAGAGAATGTCTGGTCAGTGATGAAAATATGATATCTATACACAACTAATCTAGTAATTTAATCCATAAGATGTGAAGGAATTCAATGTAGCTAATAAGCTTGACTACATGAGTCCTAGCTGCTGTAAACTCTCCAAGATTAGTTGTGAACAAAGCATTAGAGATCCCTCACCTCTCTTCTCTCACCTTCTCTTGACATAGATCCTGAAGTTGAGACATAATTCTATAGGCATATATATCCTCTTGTATCTTAAAAATATCATTGGACCTAAATTATGGCATGAAGCACTAAACATTTGTAGCATCATTCAGATGTTTCTCATAAAGAGATAGTTCTTCATCACTTGCCTCATTTCCAGTCTCAGCTGGTAAAGGTTCTTCCAACAAATACAATTTCCTTTCACGATGAAGGATGACAGGTATGTTCCTTTTTCACTCTTGAAAATTTGTACCAGTGATAAGGTTTTCCTTATAAAGTATAGATCACAATGATATGTTCAATATCATTTTATTTCTGTTTCTAAAAAATAAGATAAGAAAAAATTTAGTACTTTATCTGATAAAATTTTAGACAAATAAATAAATATTATATTTATTAGTCTCCTACTATTTTATCAAAACCAAATATCCCTTACCATTGGCTTTGAAATATCATGTTTCTAGGATATTCTAGTGGAAAGGATCTATATTCCCCCTCACATTACCCCAACATTGTTTGGTCAAGAAACTTGAATGGTTTTAGGTAGTCATTAAAATTTCCAACTAAATTAACTCATAGTTTCTTGATCTGCTAAGTGGGCTCCCCAATCCTGAAATCATTAATATATATTTCCTCAACATTTTCCTCTTAGTTAAACCAAGTCCTTATTCAGTAGTCATCCCTTGATGTAAACTGAGTTAATTCAACCAAAAACCTCATGTTAGAATTTTCTGATAATATAAAGCACCCCAACTATGTCTGGTTAAGCACTTTAAACTATGGTTTGATTCCTACCGAAGTAATGGAAGGCTATACTGACTTAATTTTTTATTGATGTATTTTATCCTTTATGAATAAATTTCCAATTATTATCTTTATTACATTCTTTTTAATATTAAGTGGGATTACTTATGTGATTAATAATGTTTTAGATAATGTTTAGATATAATTCAGTTTATTTTGGTTCCTCTTACATGCATGTTAATTCATTAATTAGGTGACCACAACAAGAAATACATAATGAAATAACCATGAAACTAATATAAATAAAATTAAGGTCATGGTCATAAGATTATACTAATAGTTATTTTATCTAGAATTTGATAAAATAACTATTGGCCTAGGGGAGAAACACCTTGAACAAATTGAGTTTCATGTTTATAGCTTTCCACCTATCAACCTTTGTATCTCCTTGGATTAGTTTTTCCTCAGATTTATACTTGAATAGCCTCTTCTAGCTTGGGATCTCCATCCATTACATATTCCTTTTAATCACAATCATGTGAGGGGGGAAAGGGTTTGATATAAAAGAAACCATGGGCACATAGGCCCTATATAATGAATTAAGAGAATGCACGTAGGACAAAAAGTTAATTGAAAAATAAATTAAATGATACCAATCACATAAAAAAATGTCTGGTCTAGATCATGATCATCCACTAACATGCAATGAATTATGAATTTAATAAAACTAGCATTCAATTATTAATCATTCTTATTTAAGATAAATCTCTCTCAAATCAATTAATTAATATCTTTAATTAATCAATCCTTTTATCTTAAGTATTGTCCAAATTTACTTGATTTTCTCATCCATTATAATTTTAAACAAGTTAAATAAATTAATTTAAAATTAACTTTGTACATAACTTGTATAGTGGCAGTAACACGGTGAATACCCATCTGTTCTACCCAACATGTATTATCCTCATACACTGTTTTACTCTTGTGACATATAGCATGCATGACTTATCACTTACTTTCATGATGTATACTTCATGGATGATTACATGAATTACATGATTTTTTTGTCATGTGTTATGCTTAAATCAATGTAGAGCAATAACCTATAATACAACTCATATATCATATGAATATCAGAACATTAAGAAGATATTAATTAAACATTTAATATTTTTGTATATTAAAACCAATAACATAGTGTGTCCTATATTTATGACCAAACACAAGTACATTTCTCAAGGTTTAAATAGTAAAATAAATAAATTATAAATATGTGTAACTGGTATAAGTACACGGCGTGTAGATCCGATCCACATAGTGTGTACATATTTTACCAACTATCTGAGGTACATGCCTAAGGACTCAGCATGTGAAGTGTACCTAGGAAATTTTGGATTACATGGAATGTACAATGGGACACACACCATTTTGACTTAGTGTTACATGGTCAACAGTTGGGTAGGCCATTTATGGAATACATGGCCTATATCAGACCAAAATGGATGACACTCCATGTCTAATGGTTTATATGGAGTGTAGTCTATCTGACCATGCACCTTTTAATCTAGGTCAAAACATAGTGCATTAATGGTGTAAATAATGTGGTAATTAACTCATAATCTTGAATTGATTTCCAAATCAATATTGATGCATTTAACATGATTAAATAGTGTGTAACCACAGTTACATGACATGTACTCTTGTGTTGTCCATCCAGAAACCTTGGCACCTCTGGATGAGTTTATTGGTTTTATTTTAATCATAAGATTAAACATCTCGATTAGATCTATGATAAACGAATGAGGAAGAGAAGATCTAACAATTCAGATTAAAATTATGATCAAACTTGAATTGAAAAACTAAATTATAAATACGTAAATCACCAACGATTAATAAATAATTATAAACTATAATGTGCTTCCATCTAATACCACTTGTAGGTTCTAGGTGCAGTGGAAGAGTGTGATGGGCGGTGTCCAACTTTAGTTTTTTCCATAATCAATTATCAATCTGAGGTCTGTAAAATGATGAATGTCATGATACATGGTATTGAGTCAAAGAAATTGAAAAATAATAATTTCATCGAAACCAAGAGAGAGGGATCAACACATATTGTTTATAATTAATTTAATTAGATATATAATTACCTATAAGGAATTATTTATTCATTGATGAGTCTAGTGATGGATCTATAGTGAACCATCGTGCGTTGTGGAAACCATGTGTATATTTCCTCTAGTGGTGATCTACATGTGTTCTATGAATCTCTAGACTTCGTCAAAGGAGTCTTCGGGTGCTAACACAGAAGATCCTTGCGCTTATGTTGTCTGCCTTGATCAAATCAAGAATCGCTTCCAAATCATTCTCTTTAATTTGGTGGAGGAGGATTGCTTACTGTTCTTAGGAGAATTCGTGGAGAAAGGGATCTATCTAGGCTTGAGAGGATCCTCCAAGATTCGTTGTGAAAAACTGAATAAGATTTTGAGAAAATAACATAATTGCGTATTTATATTTGTAGCATTAAAATAAAATAATTGAACAAGTTCCCGTATTATTTATTTAATCCTAAAAAGCCCCATTTTGAATAATAATATAAATATTATTATTTTTTGACTTGCGCTGAACTTGTGAATTGTAATTAAATATTATTTGATTAAATAATATTCAATATTATCATTTCTCACCAGACCATTAAATTCAGTCTACCATTCCTCCACAATATTTATCATGAATTGAATAATTTTTACTTATTTATTAAATTAATATAACTACATTATTCAAAAATAAATAAATAAATATTATATTCACTAAATAGAAGTTAAATATTTATTAAATATTCTTCTCACAATATATTATCTTGAATAACTAGTGACAGAATAAATGTGATCAGGCATACATGAATAAATATTAAACCACATTTGGTAATAATATTTATTCAGCCTATTAAATTATAAATAATAATATATATTTTAACTGAGATTCGGGACACAGATAGTTTGTGACCCTCTGGGCTTCTTTCTCAGTGCCATTAGGAGAATCAACCTAAATTCTAAGTTTAGAATCTATAAATAAACCAAGGAACCCATAGAGAAAGAATTTAATGCCACAATTACAAGTCACGTCATACAAATTCTTTTCATGTAATATAAACCATTTATCACAATATCTCAAATGGAGCAGGTTCCAGGCCAATGCCATCAACCAATATGTTTGATATCACTTTCTTTGGCTTTCTGGAAAAAGAAATTTTCCATTAATCACCACAACCATAGATTTATTTAGGCTATATAATTTACATCAAATAGTCTAAGATATTAACTTCCATTAAAGAACAGAAGGAATGGATCATTTCTCTCTTTATTCATTAATAAAATATTACTCATGACGCACTGAACATATCCTACCTCATTGTGAACATATTTCATCATAATTTTTTTCAATACATCTAAGTGAGGGACTCATAATACTCATTAATAATAATCTTAAATTCTAAGAACCAATACACACATCCATAAATAGATTAATCTAACGAAACATAGAAATGTGGATTTCCTACAGGTGGGTATCATTCTCATAATATCCTACTAGATATTACCAAGGTCATACACCATGAGAAGGTGAATAAAATTCTTATAAGTCTCCACCCATGATAGCCTATGTAATTTGTCTCCCTCAAATGATATCATCCAGCTATAGAACATATATTCAAGAATAGTGTCATAGAGCTTCTAGGTTCTCATCAAAGCAGCAAACTTCTATGACCTTTTAGTGTGACAAACTATTCCGAGGGCATTATCACATACAATTTAATATAGAAGAACAATCATGATGTGATAAGTAGTTTTTTAATATTCAAAATAGTGAATACATGTCATCATAAAGTACCAATAAGTTGGTTCTATGGCACCAAATCTAATAATATTTTTCACTATTAGATGTGTTAAAAAGGAACTAGATTTAGGTATTCAATATTTTGATAATGGGAATATATAAATTTAGATATTTTGTGATGAGTATTATAAAGTATGTCTCTCTTATATGAGATCTATGTTGGATTTTATAGTATTTATTAGAGGAAATTTGATCACATAAGGAATCAAGAAGAATAAATTTATCTCTTAATCAAGTGAAGAGTTAGAGTATCATTCCATGAAACATGTGACTATATATATTATTTTTACACAATAGATAGATCAGTAGACTGTGTATACTATCAAGAATCCAATAAATTCTGGTGTGACAATCAAGTCATGATCAAGATCACCACAAATTAGGTCTTTAATGAGAAGATGACAAAAATTTAAGTTGATTGTCACTTCATTCAAGATAATTACATGAATAATAGGATCACTTTAAGAAACTTTTGCATCTCTAGTAAACATACATATTTTCTTGAAAAAGGGGTTCCTAGAAGTCACATCCAATTTTTATATGCCAAGCTAGTCATAATAAATATTTATGTCCTGGCTTGGGGGAGTGTTAGAGTATTAGATATTTACATATGGGATAACCCTATTGGTAAAGATTAGTGGGTTAATCCCCCATTCCAATTTAATTATTTGAGTCCTACATCAGTGGAGGCTAATTGATTACTCTTAACTTAATCTATAAATAATGAACCATACCTCTTTATGAGGTACATGATTTTATCATAAAACATCTAATCATTAAAAAGTGATTTATTTCTAACCTTTGTTGTTTCTATTCAATAGAGAATATTTGGGTGTTAATATTAAAAATTTATTACTATATAACTCATTATTTATGAAATTATAAGTAGTTACCCTTATATTTCAAAATAAAACCTCTTATAGATTAGGTTATCTCATCTTAATAGCCTCACCCCAATTTTGAATTAGTAATATTTCATGTTTTCCTATATTTGTTATATAATTTTTTGTACATTTTTATGATATATATGTAAATAACTACATGTATAGAGAAGGTGGTCCTAACATATGTTAGGATATTTAACCATATTATATCCATATAATTATTTAACAAACTACATAGATGTGAAATTAGTCAATTATCTATCATCTTCCAATTAATCAGGGTTATTTTTTGGATTCTTCATTGTTGTTCATGTAATGATTCAACACATCATTTGGTTAATTTTTTTAATGAACCAAAAATTTTAGGGTCATTTATTTTTAGGTGTATTTTGAGTTTTGATCTTGGAGTTGGGTTAGTTATAATAAATGGGATTTGGATTAAGAATCCAAGCATTGGAACATATTATGAGGATGTTTTTAAACATCAAATACGACATGATTGGTGTTTCATGTACTTGGGGAAGTGTCAAAGAAAGAATAGTTTGGATGAATACTAAATTTTATTAGTTTTCACCAAGACTCAATATGGTCACACCATTATGGGGACTAATAGATGGAGGCCCCTGTGCTTGGTGGCCTTCATGTCATGAAGGGCACTAGGACCAAGGTTTCACGCCATGAAAGAGGGAGGCAGTGCCTCTGCCCCAGAAAAGGAGTAATTAGTGTCACACACTCTGTTAAACCAATGAATTTATTGGGAGAAGGTTCCCTTCATGTTTTTAACCTCTTTTTCAATCCACTAATGAGGCCTAGGTCTTTTTTGAGTAGGAGAAAACTTGAATTTTCTGGGGGTCATCCCGATTGATTTTTTAGGTTAAGAGAGGCATCGATAGAAGACCAAACACTTGTCTAACCCTTATTTCTTCCTTCCTTATATACCCTACACTTGGGGATGGATCTTGGTGCATTATGATGGTAGTTTAAGGTGTATTTATCCTCTTCCATACTTTGATTTTTGTTTCCATTTTCTAGTGGCCAATTTGAGAGAATTTTGATAGGGTTTCGACACTGATTCCACTGAATCATGGTAAAATCATGTGAGGATAATGGTGATTTTGTTTTTGGTGGATATAGGAGGGTATGAAATTTTGATCATGTGTCATTGGAATCAGTTTCAATGCACCAATGATTTGTGGTAAAAAAAAATTCGATAAACCTCATGTTGAGGCCAATTGGTTTTGAGGTGTCATTTTGTTATGAAGAATCTTGTGAAGAAATAATGAAGGTTTTCTTTTTTACTGTCTTTTGTTGAAAAAAATAAATCACTTAACATTGTTAATTTTTCCATACAATGGTGAATGGATTTTTTCCAACATCTTGAGGTTAATGGACTGAGTCTAATAGATTGATTCCATTGATTTGAAGAAATTAGACATTGTGTGGTGTAGAACGTTTATCCAATTATTATCACAAGTTATATATAATACAGATGTTTGATAATGAAAATTAGGTGAGGATTTTTCGATATTCAAATTACCAAACATCATGATTGTTTAAATTTATCATGATCCTAGTTTGATTATAAAGGGGGATATTTAGGTATGGATATATAAAGTTCATGATATAAAGATATGGGGAGTTTATTGGATTGATGTTATCAGACAAATGTAGGAATGTGAAAAGTTTAGGGAAGTAAGTATTAAATTATTATGATTCAAATTATGATGTTTATGAGGATATAGAGTTGAAAGGGTATAATGTGTTATTGGATAGACATTTTATATTTTCTTCTAATATGTGGAAGTTTGATGTAGTATCAGACAGAGGTATTCAAGAAATTTCACTGAATGGAATTTTAAAAATTCATCATACATATTCCATTGGATGGATCAATGTTTACTGGTTCATAAGTTAGAGAAAAGCTTTTGTTTCTGCTGAATGAACTTTTATATGTTCATAAGATACAAGAATAGTTTCTTCTATAAGAATTATATCATATAGACTTGTAAAAATATTAATATAAAAGGTAAAAGTTACATAATGATCAAACAGAAGAATCTAAGCCATCAGATAAAAGTCTCTATATGAATTCATTGGAAAAATGTTTCCAAATTAAATTTATAAGAAAAATGATTCCTGTAAAACGAAATTAACTAATGTTTTTGAATAAATTCATCAGAAGGAAGAGACTTGTGAAATATTTTTATATGCTTATATGAATTTGTTAGGGAAAAATGGGTGGAGTTTCATTGGATAGAAGAGTTGTTATGAATTTGAACTGAATTTAAGGTTTGAATATAAGTATGAAGTTCTCATAAAGTCATAAAATGTGTTGATTTTGAGATAGTTGTTAAATGTTTCTATCATCCTGAAGTAATATCATGAATAAACTGGAGTTTTGAATAAATTTTAAAGAATTTGATTAACATCAGGTCTTAGGGAAAGTTTCTAACTTTTAATTGGTTTGAAGGTGGTAAAGCATTAAATCGTTTGAGTAATATGTTCAAAATTTGAGTGGGAAGTTTGAATTTGATAGTTAAATCTTCACCCTAAAACTTTGGAGGATCACTGGCTGTATAAAGGGGTGTTATTGTGTTGTTTAAATATACTATTATTTTTTTTAAGTTCTTTCTAGGTGAAGTGATAAATATTTGAGGGGCCATTGGTTGAGGTACCAGATATAGTAATACCATATGTAGTGATACCAGATAGATTCTTCTTATCAATTGGTATTAGATAAAAATTATAGATTGGTTATTAGATGAACAGTGTATTAGACTAATTTTATTTAGACCAAGGGTACTAGATGTATAGTACTAGATTAAAAGGTCATCAGATGAAGAGTGTGGAAGAATTTATTACTCAATGTTGGGCAATAAAGTAAATAAGAAGAAGAAATTTTAAGAAATAAATCTTGTAAAATTCATGAAACATAGTAAAAACTTTGAATCCTACTGGTTAAGCTTCTTTTTTTTTGAAAAACATTGTTATATCATTATTCTATGTTAGAATCACATGCATTGTAGATTGGCTATACTACTATGCAAGTGAAAGGATACTCACTACTTATTTTAGATCCCAAAAGATCATTTTATAGTGTTTGTGCGATCTTGGATTACTTCCCAACCATTTCAAGTACTATATACTCTTATTGAGTAGTGAACCTTGTAAATACATGTGTTTCTGTGGGTGTTGTTTTATTTTCCAGAAAAATCATTTCTCACTAATGAGAGGAGAATTTTATTTCATGAGTAATAAAACATAAAATGATAAGATAATGATTCAACCCCACCCCCTATTAGTGATCACATAGATCTTGATTATCCCTTTAAATTGGTATTATAGTAAATGATTCCTTCATTTACTCTTTCTTTAAGTTTAAAGAAAAGAAAAGTATCAATGGATGTTCATAACTCAATGAATAGTAAGGGGATTCCTTATTTCAATGGGAAGAAATATCATATTTGGAAGGATAAAATGTTACCTTGTCTTATATCCATTAGATATGAAGTTCTTAAATATACTATATATGGTTTACCTCCTCCATATGAGGGTGTTTCCTTAATAGTTACTTATAAGATAAATTTTGATAATAATGGGTGAGTAAGAAATATAATACTTTACCCACTCTCTATAAGTGAATTTATGAGGGTTAGAGGTATTGGAACAACTAAAGGAATCTGGGATAAGTTGAAGAACATTTATAAAGGAAATATAAAAGTGAAGAAATAAAAGTTATAGTTCTATAGATTGACGTAGGAATACCTTAAGATGGATGATGATGAATCTTTTAGTGACTTATTTATAAGGTTTAATGACATTGTGAGCACTATAAAATGTATTGAGGAGGTATTTTAATATTTGATTATCTTTTAAATTATTATAAGAATTATTTAGGAAAAATTGGATTCTAAATAATAATCCTTTGAAGATAGAGATTCGAAAACTCTATCTATAGATAATATATATAGCATTCTCATCACATAAAAAATTAGAATAGAAAATGTGATGAAACACAAAGAAAAATTTTATTGGTAAATTTCAATCAAATTCATTAAGAAAAGAAAATATAATAAAGTTATTTAGGAATAATTCAGTGAATCTACCACCAAATATGAGGTATATAAAAAATTTAATGAATTTATGTCTTTGTTTTCTAAAAAGGAGAAAATAGTAATAGGTAACTATAAAGGAAAGTTTCCTTTAAAGTGATTTAGTTGGGGATCCATTGTAAATTTCACAGAAAATTATCCATAGTGAAAGGAATATGAAGATTGTGATGAAGAATATAAAAATTCAAGAAGTTCCTTAAAGAATAAGGGAGAAAAATAAAAATACTATTCAAATGGAAATGAAAATAAGTTCTCTAAAAATAAAAAGATAAAAATTTTGTCTAAATTTAAGGAAGATGATGATAGATAAGTGGAAGATGAAAACTCCATTGATGGTACTGTTAAAAAATTACTTATTATTGAAGTAAATAATGAAAATTTTACCAATGATGAATGTAATAACTCTAAATTAAAAGAATAATAATAATAATAAGATTCCCATGTGGATTTTATTCTTAAGATATAATTGAAAGAATATCTTGAAAATATTGTTAGACTTGTAAATGAGAACAAGTTTAAGAAATAAAATCTCTTATCAAATAAACAATAATCTTTTCATGGAGAAAAATTCAAGTTTCTAAAATAAATTTTATGATATGAAGAAGTTAACTTTTAAATATAATAACTCAACATTAATCTTTAATAAAAGATAATTGTTAAAGAGAAATAATTTGATCATTTTCATTAAAAACTTTTTGGCGTTAAGTGATGAGTAACAAACTTCCAAAACTCAATTTCAGAATTTTTTGAATTTTATAAGTAATGTAAAATGTAATATGATTAAAAAAATCATCTTCATAGGTTACATTAAGGTTAAATATGTTAAAAGTAAAAATCAAGTGAAGAAGTCCATGTATGTACCCAAAACGAGCAGAGTTGTAAACCCTGAAATTTCTAAGGATCCAAAGTCTAAGACAAAATATTATATAACTAGATATTTTTTTAAGTATGATAAGAAATATAATCAAAAAAATAAGATTCATAGAGCCTACAAAATCTTTGGTTCATAATAAAGTCCCAAGGTGGATGTTAAGAAGGATAATGGAAAGAATGTACACATTTATAGACAATATATAAGTTAGATACTAAAATATGATTTAAATAGATATTGCTGGTACTGTGGAGGATTTAGGTATATCGTGAAAATTTATTGGTTCATTCATAAACACTATAACAAATCACATATGCACTAGAGGTAGTGTTTGAGGGGGAGTTTACCCACTGAAAGAAGGAAACCTACAAAAGTATGTTTGAAAATTGAAAATAGATTTATACGTCTAGAGTATATTTTTGAAATATGTGATCAAACTATAAATCATTCTAAAGGATTTATATTTATGTTACCTAATCAAAAATATTATGAAAAATCTCAAAATCCACATTTGAAGGAAGAAAAGGGTAAGTATAAATCTTAGTTCTTGATGCTACACTGAAAGATACAAAAGGAGAATGTCCTTAGATATTGAATAGTGGGTGTTATTCATATATTCAAGGATATTTGAAATTATTGAATAATGTGAAAGATTATAAACAAGTAATAATGACTTTTTAAAATGATGGGTCACTCAGAATCAAAGGCGTTGGATCGGATATCATTAGAAAAAAAGAAAAATTGAAATCTAGAAGTGCTTTGTTTGTTAATGGGATGAAATAAAAAATTTTAAGTGTTTCAAAAATTTGATGAAGTTAATGAAGTTTTTTTAGAAGATATAATTTTTTTTTCAAAAGGATTTAATGTGGGAATGTTGTGACAAGAGGAAAATGAACCAAGGGAAACATGTTTCAAGTTCGAGATGCATAGTGTTCATGCTATCGGGGCATAATGAAAAAAAATTGTGGAATAATTGGATGGGATATATGTTCCATAGGAATATTAGTAAGCTAAAAAATAGAGAAATTATTTGTGATATTCCTTACATGAAAATAATAAGAGATTGGTGTTATTTGATATGCCAAAAATGAATGATTAAAAACTCAGTACATAAGAAAGTTGAAATACATTCAACTTGTTCCTTAGAACTTATTAATTTTTATATAGGAAGGTCCAGTAGAAAGAAATCACCAAAAATATATAAGTAGTTTATTTTATTTATTGATTATTTTAATCTCATTACATGTATTATCTTTTTGAAACATAAGTTATAGGAACTAAAAATGTTTTAGAGTTTCAGGAGAAGTGTAGAAAAGAAGTGTGGTTATTCTAATAATAAGATTAAAAATGATAATAGAACTAAATATAAAAATGGTAAGTTTAAATACTCTCTATAAAAAACATATAATTTTTCTTGAATTTATTGTTGCATACACGCCATAAAATAATGGTTTTGTTAAAACAAGAGATCTAAGTTTGGTTGACATGGCATGGACTATGTTGATTGAACATGATACTTCTTTATTCTTTTAGAGTCAAGGTATTAGAGAATAAGTTCATATTTAGAATCAATGTTTCTAAAGTCTTAGCTTTTATATGACTCCTTACAATATGTATTACAAATAAACCCGACATTCAAAATACCTTAGGATGTTTGGTAGTCTTTTCATTATCATATTCAAGGGTGGGAATCTTAGAAAGTTTGATTAAATATTTGTTGGTGGTTTCTTTATTGGATATCCTCCTAATAGTATAGGATATAATTTATATAATAAATAAATAAGACATATTCTTGACTCAATAGATTTGAATGTTCTAGAACACTCTGATATGAAAGATTCATAGCCAATTTAAGATATGAGAGGAAGTGAAGATGAATTAGTTGCAGTTAAACAGTGCATGATGAAGATTCTAACATAGATATTTTAAGTGATGAAAAAATATATTTTTCGTCTCATCACAGTTAGAGTAAGTAAGTAGAGATCCAAAATATTATTATTGAATAAAGGAAATAGGTTCAAACTAGAATAACAATGATTTTAGTTTCGTGTAATTCTTTTTATTCATAGGTTGAGCTAATAGATGTTGAAGAAAATTTGGAGCATCAAGACTGTATTGATTCCATGAATTAAGGGTTGGATCAAATTTAGAATAATGATACGTGGTAACTTATACCCAAACCAAAAAATAATAATGTGATTGGAACCAAATGAGTGTTCATAAATAAGTTGAATAAAAAAGGTAAAGTGATAAGAAATAAGGAATGATTGGTTTGTAATGGTTACTCACAAATTTAAGGAATTGATTTTGATAAAAAATCCTCAGTATAAGGGCTTAAAACTATTAAAATATTTATTTCTATCACTAAAAAATTAATATATAAGTTATTCCAGATGGATTTCAATTCGAATTTTATTAATATAGATCTTGATAAAGAAGTTTATTTTGAACAAGTTTGTTGATTTATTCTTGGGAAAAATGAAATATATGTGTTCAAATTGAAGAATTATTTGTATGTGTTGAATTAAACTCTAAGAGCTTGGTATTCTAAACTAGATACCTACTTAAGGAAGTTTAATTTCATGGAATTGTTTATATTAACCTTTATATATAATAAAATCAAGTTGTTTAACTCATTGGGATTGTTTATGTTGATGATATCGTGTTCATAAGGAATGATGAAGAAATTTTTATTATGTTTTATTAAGATATGATGTAATTATTTGAAATATAAATTATAGGAGAAATGAAATACATTCCTAACTTAAAAATCTATCAAAATAAGAAATACAATTTCCTATATCAAGACAAGTATGATAAGGAACTTCTGAAAATGTTTTTAATAGAAGATTCAAAGACCGTTTCCAAACTTATTTCAATGGGAATGAAGTTATAAAAATATGGACAAGGAAAGGAGGTTAGACATAAAGAGTTTAAAATGTTAGTTGGAATCCTGCTATATTTAAGGTATTTGAGTACATATATAGTGTACATTGTTACAATTTTTTCAAGTATCAATGTTCTCTAAAGTAATATTATCTCATGGATAGAAAAATTAATTCTTAGATATATCAAAGGAATAATTTATTTTTTAATAAAATATGAAATCATAGTAAATTTTGATCTATTTGGTTACACATATACAAATTGGTTAGGTTGTGTTGATGATAGAAGATCTACATCTGGGGGAGTTTTCTTATTAAGAGAAAGTTGCATGAGTTTGCATAAAAAGAAAAAATATTTGAAAACTCTCAGCATAGATAAAGTTGACTATGTAGTTGTCACTCAAACTAAAATGAAATTGATGTGAATACATAGCTAGGAAATTTTTTGGTTGATATGATGTTTCCCCAAATCTTATTTTGTGATAATAAAAGTTCTATAAATATCACTAAGAATCCAGAACAACATTCTCAATCCAATTATGTTGATATTAAATATTACTTTATCAAAGAGCATGTAGAAATAAATGATCTAAATTTTGAATTTGTTACTATAATGCAGAAATTTTATGATATATTCACTAAACCATTTCCAAAGGAAACATTTTATAAACTAAGATTGATCATGTGTATACAACCTCACTCTCTTCAAGACCTAGGTACACGATATTTCATCCCCTATCTTATCTTGTTATTGGATAGTGTTGTTAACAGTGGAGAAAATATGTAACAAAAATATATCCATTGGTATGTGATTTACCTTTTCAATGAAGAGAATATATTTAGGGGGAGTTATTAAAGGTGGTAAGATATGATTTTAGTGTGTGTGAATTATTTTAATAGTTTTTTGATGTGGATGCAAGAATTTGTCTTATACAGGTTGAATTTTGTGATAATTAGGTTTCTTTTATGAAGATGAGGAAAAGGAAGAAGTTATTAGAGATTTTATAAAATTTTATTTAATAAATTATTAAAGATAGCATGGTATATTTTTCACTGATTCTTATTTTCTACACTGATTTCAATTGCATGGGATTAGAATTATTTGATGAGTGATCCATTTCTTGAGTTACAATGTTTTAATGATTTATTTTTCTTTGTTTACAAAAAAATCCAAAGGGGTAAATTGTTGAGTCCAAGAGTTTTAAAGGTTTTGTGTTGTTATGAAGAAACTTATGAAGTATGAATAAAGGTTTTGTTTTTTATTTTATTTTATTGACAAATATAAATCACTTAACATTGTTAATATTTCCTTACAATGGTGAATGTAGGAATTCCAACGGCTTGAGTTTAATGGACCAAGTCTAACAGATAGAGTCTATCAATCTAAATCAATAAAATAGAGTATGGTGCTGAATTTTTATTCAATTGTGCTCATAAGTTCAATCAGATATATATGTTCAATAAAGAAAATAAGGTTATTTCTTATTGATCTTCAAATTACCATAAATAATGACTAGTAAAAGTTCTCATGATCCTAGAATGAGTCTAAAGGGCGATATTGAGGTATGGTTATACAATGTTCATGTCAAGAAGTTTTTTAAAATTTTCTAGACTAATGTTATCAAAAAAAGGTATGTCTATGAAATTTACAATTCATGAAGTAATAAGTTTTCATACTTCAAAGTCTGAGGTTTATAAAGATCTATATTTTATGGGGTTCAAAGTGTTATCAGACAGATATTTTATGTATTTTTATGGTCAGAGGAAGTTTGATGAAGTATTAAATAGAGGTCTCTAAGTAATTTCATTGGATTATGTTCATCAAATGTACTTTTAGAACGTTATATTACATAGTCTACTTAGAGGATCAAAGATTGTTACTTTATCAGTTAGAGAAATTGTTGTGAGCCCACCAATGAATATATTGGGAGAAGGTTCCCTTCATGTTTTTAACCTCTTTTTCAATCCCCTAATGAGGCCTAGGTCTTTTTTAAGTAGGAGAAAACTTGAATTTTCTGGGATTCATCCCGATTGATTTTTTAGGTTAAGAGAGGCATCGATAGAAGACCAAACACTTGTCTAACCCTTCTTTCTTCCTTCCTTATATACCCTACACTTGGGGATGGATCTTGGTGCATTGTGATGGTAGTTTAATGTGTATTTATCCTCTTCCATACTTTGATTTTTGTTTCCATTTTCTCGTGGCCAATTTGAGAGAATTTTGATAGGGTTTTGACATTGATTCCACTGGATTATGGTAAAATCATGTGAGGATAATGGTGATTTTTTTTGGTGCATAGAGGAGGGTATGAAATTTTGATCATGTGTCATTGGAATCAGTTTCAATGCATCAATGATTTGTGGTAAAAAAAATCGATAAACCTCATGTTGAGGACAATTGGTTTTCATGTGTCATTTTGTTATGAATAATATTGTGAATAAATAATGAAAGTTTTCTTTTTTACTATCTTTTGTTGAAAAAAATAAATCACTTAACATTGTTAATTTTTCCATACAATGGTGAATGGATTTTTTCCAACATCTTGAGGTTAATGGACTGAGTCTAATATATTGATTCCATTGATTTGAAGAAATTGGACATTGTGTGGTGTAGAATGTTTGTCCAATTATTATCACAAGTTATATATGATACAGATGTTTGATAATGAAAATTAGGTGAGGATTTTTTGATATTAAAATTACCAAACATCATGATTGTTTAAATTTATCATGATCCTAGTTTGATTATAAAGGGGGATATTGAGGTATGGGTATATAAAGTTCATGTTATAAAGATATGGGGAGTTTATTGGATTGATGTTATCAGACAAAGGTAGGAATGTTAAAAGTTTAGGGAATTAAGTATTAAATTTTTATGATTCAAATAATGATGTTTATGAGGATATAGAGTTGAAAGGGTATAATGTGTTAATGGTTAGACATTTTATATTTTCTTCTAATATGTGGAAGTTTGATGTAGTATCAGACAGAGGTATTCAAGAAATTTCACTGAATGGAATTTTAAAAATTCATCATACATATTCCATTGGATGGATCAATGTTTATTGATTCATAAGTTAGAGAAAAGCTTTTGTTTCTGCTGAATGAACTTTTATATGTTCATAAGATACCAGAATAGTTTCTACTGTAAGAATTATATCATATAGACTTGTACAAATATTAATATAAAAGGTAAAAGTTACATAATGATCAAACAGAAGAATCTAAGCCATCAAATAGAAGTCTCTGTATGAATTCATTGGAAAAATGTTTCCAAATTAAATATATAAGAAAAATGATTCCTGGAAAACGAAATTAACTAATGTTTTTGAATAAATTCATCAGAAGGAAGAGACTTGTGAAATATTTTTATATTCTTATATGAATTAGTTAGGGAACAATGGGTGGAGTTTTCATTGGATAGAAGAGTTGTTATGAATTTGAACTGAATTTAAGGTTTGAATATAAGTATGAAGTTCTCATAAAGTCATAAAATGTGACGATTTTGAGATAGTTGTTAAATGTTTCTATCATTATGAAGTAATATCATGAATAAACTGGAGTTTTGAATAAATTTTAAAGAATTTGATTAACATCAGGTCTTAGGGAAAGTTTCTAACTTTTAATAAGTTTGAAGGTGGTAAAGCATTAAATCGTTTGAGTAATATGTTCAAAATTTGAGTGGGAAGTTTGAATTTGAAAGTTAAATCTTCACCCTAAAACTTTGGAGGATCACTGCCTGTATAAAGGGGTTGTGTTGTGTTGTTTAAATATACTTTTATTTTTTTAAGTTCTTTCTAGGTGAAGTGATAAATATTTGAGGGGCCATTGGTTGAGGTACCAGATATAATATTACCATATGTAGTGATACCAGATAGATTCTTCTTATCAATTGGTATTAGATAAAAATTATAGATTGGTTATTAGATGAACAGTGTATTAGACTAAGTTTATTTAGACCAAGGGTACTAGATGTATAGTACTAGATTAAAAGGGCATCATATGAAGAGTGTGGAAGAATTTATTACTCAATGTTGTGCAATAAAGTAAATAAGAAGAAGAAATTTTAAGAAATAAATCATGTAAAATTCATGAAACATAGTAAAAACTTTGAATCCTACTGGTTAAGGTTCTTTTTTTTTTTGAAAAACATTGTTATATCATTTTCTATGTTATAATCACATGCATTGTAGATTGGCTATACTACTATGCAAGTGAAAGGATACTCACTACTTATTTTAGATCCCAAAAAGATCATTTTATAGTGTTTGTGCGATCTTGGATTACTTCCCAACCATTTCAAGTACTATATACTCTTATTGAGTAGTGAACCTTGTAAATACATGTGTTTCTGTGGGTGTTGTTTTATTTTACAGAAAAATCATTTCTCACTAATGAGAGGAGAATTTTGTTTCATGAGTAATAAAAAATAAAATGATAAGATAATGATTCAACCCCACCCCCTATTAGTGATCACATAGATCTTGATTATCCCTTTCAATTGGTATTATAGTAAATGATTCCTTCATTTAATCTTTCTTTAAGTTTAAAGAAAAGAAAAGTATCAATGGATGTTCATAACTCAATGAATAGTCAGGGGATTCCTTATTTCAATGGGAAGAAATATCATATTTGGATGGATAAAATGTTACCTTGTCTTATATCCATTAGATATGAAGTTCTTAAATATACTATATATGGTTTACCTCCTCTATATGATGGTGTTTCCTTAATAGTTACCTATAAGATGAATTTCGATAATAATGGGTGAGTAAGAAATATAATACTTTACCCACTCTCTAAAAGTGAATTTATGAGGGTTAAAGGTATTGGAACAACTAAAGGAATCTGGGATAAGTTGAAGAACATTTATAAAGGAAATATAAAAGTGAAGAAATAAAAGTTATAGTTCTATAGATTGATGTAGGAAGACCTTAAGATGGATGGTGATGAATCTTTTAGTGACTTATTTATAAGGGTTAATGACATTGTGAGCACTATAAAATGTATCAAGGATGTATTGTAATATTTGATTATCTTTTAAAATATTATAAGAATTATTTAGGAAAAATTGGATTCGAAATAATAATCCTTTGAAGATAGAGATCCGAAAACTCTATCTATAGATAATATATATAGCATTCTCATCACATAAAAATGAGAATAGAAAATGTGATGAAACACAAAGAAAAATTTTATTGGTAAATTTCAATCAAATTCGTTAAGAAAAGAAAATATAATAAAGTTATTTAGGAATAATTCAGTGACTCTACCACCAAATATGAGGTATATAAAAAATTTAATGAATTTATGTATTTGTTTTCTAAAAAGGAGAAAATAGGAATAGGTAACTATAAAGGAAAGTTTCCTTTAAAGTGATTTAGTTGGGGATCCATTATAAATTTCACAGAAAATTATCCATAGTGAAAGGAATATGAAGATTGTGATGAAGAATATAAGAATTCAAGAATTTCCTTAAAGAAGAAGGAAGAAAAATAAAAATACTATTCAAATGGAAATGAAAATAAGTTCTCTAAAAATAAAAAGATAAAAATTTTGTCTAAATTTAAGGAAGAAGATGATAGATAAGTGGAAGATGAAAACTCCATTGATGGTACTGTTAAAAAATTACTTATTATTAAAGTAAATAATGAAAATTTCACCAATGAGGAATGTAATAACTCTAAATTAAAAGAATAATAAGAATAATAAGAGTCCCATGTGGATTTTATTCTGAAGATATAATTGAAAGAATATCTTGAAAATATTGTTAGACTTGCAAATGAGAACAAGTTTAAGAAAAAAATCTCTTATAAAATAAACAATAATCTTTTCATGGAGAAAAATTCAAGTTTCTAAAATAAATTTTATGATATGAAAAATTTAACTTTTAAATATAATAACTCAATATTAATCTTTAATAAAAGATAAAGGTGAAAGAGAAATAATTTGATCATTTTCATTAAAAACTTTTTGAAGTTTAGTGATGAGTAACAAACTTCCAAAACTCAATTTCAGAATTTTTTGAATTTTATAAGTAATGTAAAATGTAATATGATTAAAAAAAATCATCTTCATAGGTTACATTAAGGTTAAATATGTTAAAAGGAAAAATCAAGTGAAGAAGTCCATGTATGTACCCAAAACGAGCAGAGTTCTAAACCCTGAAATTTCTAAGGATCCAAAGTCTAAGCCAAAATATTATATAACTAGATATTTTTTTAAGGATGATAAGAAATATAATCAAAAAAATAAGATTCATAGAGCCTAAAAAATCTTTGGTTCATAATAAAGTCCCAAGCTGGATGTTAAGAAGGATAATGAACAGAATGTACACATTTATAGACAATATATAAGTTAGATACTAAAATATGATTTCAATAGATATTGCTGGTACTGTGGAGGATTTAGGTATATGGTGAAAATTTATTGGTTCATTCATAAAAACTATAACAAATCACAGAGGCACTAGAGGTAGTGTTTGAGGGGGAGTTTACCCACTGAAAGAAGGAAACCTACAAAATTATGTCTGAAAATTGAAAATAGATATATACATCTAGAGTATATTTTTGAAATATGTGATCAAACTATAAATCATTCTAAAGGATTTATATTTATGTTACCTACTCAAAAATATTATGAAAAATCTCAAAATCCTCATTAGAAGTAAGAAAAGGGTAAGTAGAAGGCTTAGTTCTTGATGCTACACTAAAAGATACAAAAGGAGAATGTACTTAGATATTGAATAGTGGTTGTTATTCATATATTCAAGGATATTTGAAATTATTGAATAATGTGAAAGATTATAAACAAGTAATAATGACTTTTGAAAATGATGAGTCACTCAGAATCAAAGGCGTTGGATCGGATATCATTGGAAAAAAAGAAAAATTGAAATCTAGAAGTGCTTTGTTTGTTAATGGGATGAAATAAAAAATTTTAAGTGTTTCAAAAATTTGACGAAGTTAATGAAGTTTTTTTAGATGATATAATTTTTTTTTCAAAAGGATTTAATGTGGGAATGTTGTGACAAGAGGAAAATGAACCAAGGGAAACATGTTTCAAGTTCTAGATGCATAGGGTTCATGCTATCGGGGCATAATGAAAAAAAATAAATTGTGGAATAAGTGGATGGGATATATGTTCCATAGGAATATTAGTCAGATAAAAAATAGAGAAATTATTTTTGATATTCCTTACATGAAAATAATAAGAGATTGATGTTATTTGATATACCAAAAATGAATGATTAAAAACTCAGTACATAAGAAAGTTGAAATACATTCAACTTGTTCCTTAGAACTTATTAATTTTTATATAGGAAGGTCCAGTAGAAAGAAATCACCAAAAATATATAAGTAGTTTATTTTCTTTATGGATTATTTTAATCTCATTACATGTATTCTTTTTTTGAAACATAAGTTATAGGCACTAAAAATGTTTTAGAGTTTTAGGAGAAGTGTAGAAAAGAAGTGTGGTTATTCCAATAATAAGATTAAAAATGATAATAGAACTAAATATACAAATGGTAAGTTTAAATACTATCTATAAAAAACATATAATTTTTCTTGAATTTATTGTTGCATACACACCATAAAATAATGGTTTTGTTAAAATAAGAGATCTATGTTTGGTTGACATGGCATGGACTATGTTGATTGAACATGATACTTCTTTATTCTTTTAGAGGCAAGATATTAGAGAATAAGTTCATATTTAGAATCAATGTTTCTAAAGTCTTAGATTTTATATGACACCTTACAATATGTATTACAAAGAAACCCGAAATTCTAAATACCTTAGGATGTTTGGTAGTCTTTTCATTATCATATTCAAGGGTGGGAATCTTAGAAATTTTGATTAAATATTTTTTGGTGGTTTCTTTATTGGATATCCTCATAATAGTATAGGATACAATTTATATAATAAATAAATAAGACATATTCTTGACTCAATAGATTTGAATGTTCTAGAACACTCTGATATGAAAGTTTCATATCCAATTTAAGATATGAGAAGAAGTGAAGATGAATTAGTTGCAGTTAAACAGTGCATGATGAAGATTCTAACATAGATATTTTAAGTGATGAAAAAAATATATTTTTCATCTCATCATAGTTATAGTAAGTAAGTAGAGATCCAAAATATTATTATTGAATAAAGGAAATAGGTTCAAACTAGAATAACAATGATTTTAGTTTCCTGTAATTCTTTGTATTCATAGGTTGAGCTAATAGATGTTGAAGAAAATTTGGAGCATCAAGACTGTATTGATTCCATGAATTAAGGGTTGGATCAAATTTAGAATAATGATACGTGGTAACTTATACCCAAACCAAAAAATAATAATGTTATTGGAACCAAATGAGTGTTCATAAATAAGTTGAACAAAAAAGGTAAAGTGATAATAAATAAGGAATGACTGGTTTGTAAAGGTTACTCACAAATTTAAGGAATTGATTTTGATAAAAAAATCACCAGTATAAGGGCTTAAAACTATTAAAATATTTATTTCTATCACTAAAAAATTAATATATAATTTATTCCAGATGGATTTCAATTCTAATTTTATTAATATAGATCTTGATAAAGAAGTTTATTTTGAACAAGTTTGTTGATTTATTCTTGGTAAAAATGAAATATATGTGTTCAAATTGAAGAATTATTTGTATATTTTGAATTAAACTCTAATAGATTGGTATTATAAAATAGATACCTACTTAAGGAAGTTTAATTTCATGGAATTGTTTATATTAACCTTTATATATAAGAAAATCAAGTTGTTTAACTCATTGGGATTGTTTATGTTGATGATATCGTGTTCATAAGGAATGATGAAGAAATTTGTTTTATGTTTTATTAAGATATGATGTAATTATTTGAAATATAAATTATAGGAGAAATGAAATACATTCCTAACTTAAAAATCTATCAAAATAAGAAATACAATTTCCTATATCAAGAGAAGTATGATAGGGAACTTCTGAAAAAGTTTGTAATAGAAGATTCAAAGACTGTTTCCAAACTTATTTCAATGGGAATGAAGTTATCAAAATATAGACAAGGAAAGGAGGTTAGACATAAAGAGTTTAAAATGTTAGTTGGAATCCTGCTATATTTAAGGGATTTGAGTACATATATAGTGTACATTGTTACAATTTTTTCAAGTATCAATGTTCTCTAAAGTAATATTATCTCATGGATAGAAAAAATAATTCTTAGATATATTAAAGGAATAATTTATTTTTTAATAAAATATGACATCATAGTAAATTTTGATCTATTTGGTTACACATATACAAATTGGTTAGGTTGTGTTGATGATAGAAGATCTACATCCGGGGGAGTTTTTTTATTAAGAGAAAGTTGCATGAGTTTTCATAAAAAGAACAAATATTTGAAAACTCTCACCATAGATAAAGTTGAGCATGTAGTTTTCACTCAAACTAAAATGAAATTGATGTGAATACATAGCTAGGAGATTTTTTGGTTGATATGATGTTTCCCCAAATCTTATTTCGTGATAATAAAAGTTCTATAAATATCACTAAAAATTCAGAACAACCTTCTCAATCCAATTATGTTGATATTAAATATTACTTTATCAAAGAGCATGTAGAAATAAATGATCTAAATTTTGAATTTGTTACTATAATGCATAAATTTTATGATATATTCACTAAACCATTTCCAAAGGAAACAATTTAGAAACTAAGATTGATCATGTGTATACAACCTCACTCTCTTCAAGACCTAGGTACACGATATTTCATCCCCTCCCTTATCTTGTTATTGGATAGTGTTGTTAACAGTGGAGAAAATATGTAACAAAAATATATCCATTGGTATGTGATTTACCTTTTCAAGGAAGCGAATATATTTAGGGGGAGTTATTAAAGGTGGTAAGATATGATTTTAGTGTGTGTGAATTATTTTAATAGTTTGTTGATGTGGATGCAAGAATTTTTTTTATAAAGGTTGAATTTTGTGATAATTAGGTTTCTTTTATGAAGATGAGGAAAAGGAAGAAGTTATTAGAGATTTTATAAAATTTTCTTTAATAACTTATTAAAGATAGAATGGTATATTTTTCACTGATTCTTATTTTCTACACTGAGTTCAATTGCATGGGATTAGAATTATTTGATGGGTGATCCATTTATTGAGTTACAAAGTTTTGATGATTTATTTTTCTTTGTTTACAAAAAATCCAAAGGGGTAAATTTTTGAGTCCAAGAGTTTTAAAGGTTTTGTGTTGTTATGAAGAAACTAATGAAGTATGAATAAAGGTTTTGTTTTTTATTTTATTTTATTGACAAATATAAATCACTTAACATTGTTAATATTTCCTTACAATGGTGAATGTAGGAATTCCAACGGCTTGAGTTCAATGGACCAAGTCTAACAGATAGAGTCTATCAATCTAAAGCAATAAAATAGAGTATGGTGCTGAATTTTTATTCAATTGTGCTCATAAGTTCTATCAGATATATATGTTCAATAAAGAAAATAAGTTTATTCCTTATTGATCTTCAAATTACCATAAATAATGACTAGTAAAAGTTCTCATGATCCTAGAATGAGTCTAAAGGGCGATATTGAGGTATGGTTATACAATGTTCATGTTAAGAAGTTTTTTAAAATTTTCTAGACTAATGTTATCAAAAAAAGGTATGTCTATGAAATTTACAATTCATGAAGTAATAAGTTTTCATACTTCAAAGTCTGAGGTTTATGAAGATCTATATTTTATGGGGTTCAAAGTGTTATCAGACAGATATTTTATGTATTTTTATTGTCAGTGGAAGTTTGATGAAGTATTAAATAGAGGTCTCTAAGTAATTTCATTGGATTAAGTTCATCAAATGTACTTTTAGAAAGTTATATTACATAGTCTACTTAGAGGATCAAAGATTGTTAGTTTATCAGTTAGAGAAATTGTTGTGAGCCCACCAATGAATATATTGGGAGAAGGTTCCCTTCATGTTTTTAACCTCTTTTTCAATCCACTAATGAGGCCTAGGTCTTTTTTAAGTTGGAGAAAACTTGAATTTTCTGGGATTCATCCCAATTGATTTTTTAGATTAAGAGAGGCATCGATAGAAGACCAAACACTTGTCTAACCCTTCTTTATTCCTTCCTTATATACCCTACACTTGGGGATGGATCTTGGTGCATTGTGATGGTAGTTTAAGGTGTATTTATCCTCTTCCATACTTCGATTTTTGTTTCCATTTTCTAGTGGCCAATTTGAGAGAATTTTGATAGGGTTTCGACACTGATTCCACTGGATCATGGTAAAATCATGTGAGGATAATGGTGATTTTTTTTGGTGGATAGAGGAGGGTATGAAATTTTGATCATGTGTCATTGGAATCAGTTTCAATGCATCAATGATTTGTGGTAAAAAAAATTCGATAAACCTCATGTTGAGGCCAATTGGTTTTGAGGTTTCATTTTGTTATGAATAATCTTGTGAAGAAATAATGAAGGTTTTCTTTTTTACTATCTTTTGTTGAAAAAAATAAATCACTTAACATTGTTAATTTTTCCATACAATGGTGAATGGATTTTTTCCAACATCTTGAGGTTAATGGACTGAGTCTAATATATTGATTCCAATGATTTGAATAAATTGGACATTGTGTGGTGTAGAATGTTTATCCAATTATTATCACCAGTTATATATGATACAGATGTTTGATAATGAAAATTAGGTGAGGATTTTTTGATATTCAAATTACCAAACATCATGATTGTTTAAATTTATCATGATCCTAGTTTGATTATAAAGGGGGATATTGAGGAATGGATGTATAAAGTTCATGCTATAAAGATATGGGGAGTTTATTGGATTGATGTTATCAGACAAAGGTAGGAATGTTAAAAGTTTGGGGAATTAAGTATTAAATTTTTATGATTCAAATTATGATGTTTATGAGGATATAGAGTTGAAAGGGTATAATGTGTTAATGGATAGACATTTTATATTTTCTTCTAATATGTGGAAGTTTGATGTAGTATCAGACAGAGGTATTCAAGAAATTTCACTGAATGGAATTTTAAAAATTCATCATACATATTCCATTGGATGGATCAATGTTTATTGATTCATAAGTTAGAGAAAAGCTTTTGTTTCTGCTGAATGAAATTTTATATGTTCATAAGATACAAGAATAGTTTCTACTGTAAGAATTATATCATATAGACTTGTACAAATATTAATATAAAAGGTAAAAGTTACATAATGATCAAACAGAAGAATCTAAGCCATCAGATAGAAGTCTCTATATGAATTAATTGGAAAAATGTTTCCAAATTAAATTTATAAGAAAAATGATTCCTGGAAAACGAAATTAACTAATGTTTTTGAATAAATTCATCAGAAGGAAGAGACTTGTGAAATATTTTTATATGCTTATATAAATTAGTTAGGGAACAATGGGTGGAGTTTTCATTGGATAGAAGAGTTGTTATGAATTTGAACTGAATTTAAGGTTTGAATATAAGTATGAAGTTCTCATAAAGTCATAAAATGAGACGATTTTGAGATAATCGTTAAATGTTTCTATCATCATGAATTAATATCATGAATAAACTGGAGTTTTGAATAAATTTTAAAGAATTTGATTAACATCAGGTCTTAGGGAAAGTTTCTAACTTTTAATAAATTTGAAGGTGGTAAAGCATTAAATCGTTTGAGTAATATGTTCAAAATTTGAGTGGGAAGTTTGAATTTGAAAGTTAAATCTTCACCCTAAAACTTTGGAGGATCACTGCCTGTATAAAGGGGTGTTGTTGTGTTGTTCAAATATACTATTATTTTTTTTAAGTTCTTTCTAGGTGAAGTGATAAATATTTGAGGGGCCATTGGTTGAGGTACCAGATATAATAATACCATATGTAGTGATACCAGATAGATTCTTCTTATCAATTGGTATTAGATAAAAATTATAGATTGGTTATTAGATGAACAGTGCATTAGACTAAGTTTCTTTAGACCAAGGGTAATAGATTTATAGTACTAGATTAAAAGGGCATCATGTGAAGAGTGTGGAAGAATTTATTACTCAATGTTGTGCAATAAAGTAAATAAGAAGAAGAAATTTTAAGAAACTAATCATGTAAAATTCATGAAACATAGTAAAAACTTTGAATCCTACTGGTTAAGGTTATTTTTTTTTTGAAAAACATTGTTATATCATTATTCTATGTTATAATCACATGCATTATAGATTGGCTATACTACTATACAAGTGAAAGTATACTCACTACTTATTTTAGATCCCAAAAAGATCATTTTATAGTGTTTGTGCGATCTTGGATTACTTCCCAACCATTTCAAGTACTACATACTCTTATTGAGTAGTGAACCTTGTAAATACATGTGTTTCTATGGGTGTTGTTTTATTTACCAGAAAAATCATTTCTCACTAATGAGAGGAGAATTTTGTTTCATGAGTAATAAAACATAAAATGATAAGATAATGATTCAACCCCACCCCCTATTAGTGATCACATACATCTTGATTATCCCTTTAAATTGGTATTATAGTAAATGATTACTTCATTTACTCTTTATTTAAGTTTAAAGAAAAGAAAAGTATCAATGGATGTTCATAACTCAATAAATAGTAAGGGGATTCCTTATTTCAATGGGAAGAAATATCATATTTGGAAGGATAAAATGTTACCTTGTCTTATATCCATTAGATATGAAGTTCTTAAATATACTATATATGGTTTACCTCCTCTATATGATGGTGTTTCTTTAATAGTTACCTATAAGATGAATTTCGATAATAATGGGTGAGTAAAAAATATAATACTTTGCCCACTCTCTAAAAGTGAATTTATGAGGGTTAAAGGTATTGGAACAACTAAAGGAATCTGGGATAAGTTGAAGAAAATTTATAAAGGAAATATAAAAGTGAAGAAATAAAAGTTATAGTTCTATAGATTGACGTAGGAAGACCTTAAGATGGATGATGATGAATCTTTTAGTGACTTATTTATAAGGGTTAATGACATTGTGAGCACTATAAAATGTATTGAGGATGTATTGTAATATTTTATTATCTTTTAAAATATTATAAGAATTATTTAGGAAAAATTGGATTCCAAATAATAATCCTTTGAAGATAGAGATCCGAAAACTCTATCTATAGATAATATATATAGCATTCTCATCACATAAAAAATGAGAATAGAAAATGTGATGAAACACAAAGAAAAAATTTATTGGTAAATTTCAATCAAATTCGTTAAGAAAAGAAAATATAATAAATTTATTTAGGAATAATTCAGTGACTCTACCACCAAATATGAGGTATATAAAAAATTTAATGAATTTATGTCTTTGTTTTCTAAAAAGTAGAAAATAGGAATTGGTAACTATAATGGAAAGTTTCCTTTAAAGTGATTTAGTTGGGGATCCATTATAAATTTCACAGAAAATTATCCATAGTGAAAGGAATATGAAGATTGTGATGAAGAATATAAGAATTCAAGAAGTTCCTTAAAGAAGAAGGAAGAAAAATAAAAATACAATTCAAATGGAAATGAAAATAAGTTCTCTAAAAATAAAAAGATAAAAATTTTGTCTAAATTTAAGGAAGATGATGATAGATAAGTGGAAGATGAAAACTCCATTGATGGTACTGTTAAAAAATTACTTATTATTGAAGTAAATAATGAAAATTTCACCAATTATGAATGTAATAACTCTAAATTAAAAGAATAATAAGAATAATAAGAGTCCCATGTGGATTTTATTCTTAATATATAATTGAAAGAATATCTTGAAAATATTGTTAGACTTGAAAATGAGAACAAGTTTAAGAAATAAAATCTCTTATCAAATAAACAATAATCTTTTCATGGAGAAAAATTCAAGTTTCTAAAATAAATTTTATGATATGAAGAAGTTAACTTTTAAATATAATAACTCAACATTAATCTTTATTAAAAGATAAAGGTGAAAGAGAAATAATTTGATCATTTTCATTAAAAACTTTTTGAAGTTAAGTGATGAGTAACAAACTTCCAAAACTCAATTTCAGAATTTTTTGAATTTTATAAGTAATGTAAAATGTAATATGATTAACAAAAATCATCTTCATAGGTTACATTAAGGTTAAATATGTTAAAAGGAAAAATCAAGTGAAGAAGTCCATGTATGTACCCAAAACGAGCAGAGTTGTAAACCCTAAAATTTATAAGGATCCAAAGTCTAAGCCAAAATATTATATAACTAGATATTTTTTTAAGGATGATAAGAAATATAATCAAAAAATAAGATTCATAGAGCCTACAAAATCTTTGGTTCATAATAAAGTCCCAAGGTGGATGTTAAGAAGGATAATGGAAAGAATGTACACATTTATAGACAATATATAAGTTAGATACTAAAATATGATTTCAATAGATATTGCTGGTACTCTGGAGGATTTAGGTATATGGTGAAAATTTATTGGTTCATTCATAAACACTATAACAAATCACAGAGGCACTAGAGGTAGTGTTTGAGGGGGAGTTTACCCACTGAAAGAAGGAAACCTACAAAATTATGTCTGAAAATTGAAAATAGATTTATACGTCTAGAGTATATTTTTTAAATATGTGATCAAACTATAAATCATTCTAAATGATTTATATTTATGTTACCTACTCAAAAATATTATGAAAAATCTCAAAAACCTCATTAGAAGGAAGAAAAGGGTAAGTAGAAGGATTAGTTATTGATGCTACACTGAAAGATACAAAAGGAGAATGTCCTTAGATATTGAATAGTGGGTGTTATTCATATATTCAAGGATATTTGAAATTATTTAATAATGTGAAATATTATAAACAAGTAATATTGAATTTTGAAAATGATGAGTCACTCAGAATCAAAGGCGTTGGATCGGATATCATTGGAAAAAGAGAAAAATTGAAATCTAGAAGTGCTTTGTTTGTTAATGGGATGAAATAAAAAAAAATTAAGTGTTTCAAAAATTTGATGAAGTTAATGAAGTTTTTTTAGAAGATATAATTTTTTTTTCAAAAGGATTTAATGTGGGAATGTTGTGACAAGAGGAAAATGAACCAAGGGAAACATGTTTCAAGTTCTAGATGCATAGGGTTCATGCTATCAGGGCATAATGAAAAAAAAGTCAATTATGGAATAAGTGGATGGGATATATGGTCCATAGGAATATTAGTAAGCTAAAAAATAGAGATATTATTTGTGATAATCCTTACATGAAAATAATAAGAGATTGGTGTTATTTGATATACCAAAAATGAATGATTAAAAACTCAGTACATAAGAAAGTTGAAATACATTCAACTTTTTCCTTAGAACTTATTAATTTTTATATAGGAAGGTCCAGTAGAAAGAAATCACCAAAAATATATAAGTATTTTATTTTCTTTATTGATTATTTTAATCTCATTACATGAATTATTTTTTTGAAACATAAGTTATAGGCACTAAAAATGTTTAAGAGTTTCAGGAGAAGTGTAGAAAAGAAGTGTGGTTATTCTAATAATAAGATTAAAAATGATAATAGAACTAAATATAAAAATGGTAAGTTTAAATGCTATCTATAAAAACATATAATTTTTCTTGAATTTATTGTTGCATACACACCATAAAATAATGGTTTTGTTAAAAGAAGAGATCTATGTTTGGTTGACATGGCATGGACTATGTTGATTGAACATGATACTTGTTTATTCTTTTAGAGGAAAGCTATTAGAGAATAAGTTCATATTTAGAATCAATGTTTCTAAAGTCTTAGCTTTTATATGACTCCTTACAATATGTATTACAAAGAAACCCGACATTCTAAATACCTTAGGATGTTTGGTAGTCTTTTCATTATCATATTCAAGGGTGTGAATCTTAGAAAGTTTGATTAAATATTTGTTGGTGGTTTCTTTATTGGACATCCTCATAATAGTATAGGATACAATTTATATAATAAATAAATAAGACATATTCTTGACTCAATAGATTTGAATGTTCTAGAACACTCTGATATGAAATTTTCATAGCCAATTTAAGATATGAGAAGAAGTGAAGATGAATTAGTTGCAGTTAAACAGTGCATGATGAAGATTCTAACATAGATATTTTAGGTGATGAAAAAATATATTTTACATCTCATCATAGTTATAGTAAGTAAGTAGAGATCCAAAATATTATTATTGAATAAAGGAAATAGGTTCAAAATAGAATAACAATGATTTTAGTTTCATGTAATTCTTTGTATTCATAGGTTGAGCTAATAGATGTTGAAGAAAATTTGGAGCATCAAGACTGTATTGATTCCAAGAATTAAGGGTTGGATCAAATTTAGAATAATGATACGTGGTAACTTATACCCAAACCAAAAAATAATAATGTGATTGGAACCAAATGAGTTTTCATAAATAATTTGAATAAAAAAGGTAAAGTGATAAGAAATAAGGAATGATTGGTTTGTAAAGGTTACTCACAAATTTAAGGAATTGATTTTGATAAAACAATCCCCAGTATAAGGGCTTAAAACTATTAGAATATTTATTTCTATCACTAAAAAATTAAGATATAAGTTATTCCAGATGGATTTAAATTCGAATTTTATTAATATAGATCTTGATAAAGAAGTTTATTTTGAACAAGTTTGTTGATTTATTCTTGGTAAAAATGAAATATATGTGTTCAAATTGAAGAATTATTTGTATGTGTTGAATTAAACTCTAATAGCTTGGTATTATAAACTAGATACCTACTTAATGAAGTTTAATTTCATGGAATTGTTTATATTAACCTTTATATATAAGAAAATCAAGTTGTTTAACTCATTGGGATTGTTTATGTTGATGATATCGTGTTCATAAGGAATGATGAAGAAATTTGTATTATGTTTTATTAAGATATGATGTAATTATTTGAAATATAAATTATAGGAGAAATGAAATACATTCCTAACTTAAAAATCTATCAAAATAAGAAATACAATTTCCTATATCAAGAGAAGTATGATAAGGAACTTCTGAAAACGTTTGTAATAGAAGATTCAAAGACTGTTTCCAAACTTATTTCAATGGGAATGAAGTTATCAAAATATGGACAAGGAAAGGAGGTTAGACATAAAGAGTTTAAAATGTTAGTTGGAATCCTTCTATATTTAAGGGATTTGAGTACATATATAGTGTACATTGTTACATTTTTTTCAGGTATCAATGTTCTCTAAAGTAATATTATCTCATGGATATAAAAAATAATTCTTAGATATATCAAAGGAATAATTTATTTTTTAATAAAATATGACATCATAGTAAATTTTGATCTATTTGGTTACACATATACAAATTGTTTAGGTTGTGTTGATGATAGAATATCTACATCTGGGGGAGTTTTCTTATTAAGAGAAAGTTGCATGAGTTTGCATAAAAAGAATAAATATTTGAAAACTCTCAGCATAGATAAAGTTTAGCATGTAGTTGTCACTCAAACTAAAATGAAATTGATGTGAATACATAGCTAGGATATTTTTTGGTTGATATGATGTTTCCCCAAATCTTATTTTGTGATAATAAAAGTTTTATAAATATCACTAAGAATCCAGAACAACATTCTCAATCCAATTATGTTGATATTAAATATTACTTTATCAAAGGGCATGTAGAAATAAATGATCTAAATTTTGAATTTGTTACTATAATGCAGAAATTTTATGATATATTCACTAAACCATTTCCAAAGGAAACATTTTATAAACTAAGATTGATCATGTGTGTACAACCTCACTCTCTTCAAGACCTAGGTACACGATATTTCATCCCCTCTCTTATCTTGTTATTGGATAGTGTTGTTAACAGTGGAGAAAATATGTAACAAAAATATATCCATTGGTATGAAGCGAATATATTTAGGGGGAGTTATTAAAGGTGGTAAGATATGATTTTAGTGTGTGTGAATTATTTTAATAGTTTGTTGATGTGAATGAAAGAATTTGTTTTATACAGGTTGAATTTTGTGATAATTAGGTTTCTTTTATGAAGATGAGGAAAAGGAATATGTTATTAGAGATTTTATAAAATTTTCATTAATAACTTATTAAAGATAGCATGGTATATTTTTCACTGATTCTTATTTTCTACACTGAGTTCAATTGCATGGGATTAGAATTATTTGATGGGTGATCCATTTATTGAGTTACAAAGTTTTGATGATTTATTTTTCTTTGTTTACAAAAAAATCCAAAGGGGTAAATTGTTGAGTCCAAGAGTTTTAAAGATTTTGTGTTGTTATGAAGAAACTTATGAAGTATGAATAAAGGTTTTGTTTTTTATTTTATTTTATTGACAAATATAAATCACTTAACATTGTTAATATTTCCTTACAATGGTGAATGTAGGAATTCCAACGGCTTGAGTTTAATGGACCAAGTCTAACAGATAGAGTCTATCAATCTAAAGAAATAAAATAGAGTATGGTGCTGAATTTTTATTCAATTTTGCTCATAAGTTCTATCAGATATATATGTTCAATAAAGAAAATAAGGTGATTCCTTATTTATCTTCAAAGTAACATAAATAATGACTAGTAAAAGTTCTCATGATCCTTGAATGAGTCTAAAGGGAGATATTGAGGTATGGTTATACAATGTTCATATTAAGAAGTTTTTTGAAATTTTCTGGACTAATGTTATCAAAAAAAGGTATGTCTATGAAATTTACAATTCATGAAGTAATAAGTTTTCATACTTCAAATTCTTAGGTTTATGAAGATCTATATTTTATGGGGTTCAAAGTGTTATCAGACAGATATTTTATGTATTTTTATGGTCAGTGGAAGTTTGATGAAGTATTAAATAGAGGTCTCTAAGTAATTTCATTGGATTAAGTTCATCAAATGTACTTTTAGAAAGTTATATTACATAGTCTACTTAGAGGATCAAAGATTTTTAGTTTATCAGTTAGAGAAATTGTTGTGAGCCCACCAAATAAAATTGTATATGTTCCTCAGATAGAAGAATGTTTGATAATGTATGAAATATATTGTAAAAACATGTATAATGATTAATATGTAAAGTAAAGAAGTTTCAAAATGACTGTACATGAGTCTCTGACTCATCTTACTTAAGTCTCCATATGAAATATTTGGAAAAATGTTTCTAAATAAAGTTCATCGGGTAGAGGATTCCTAGAGAAGGAAATAGATAAAGGTTTATAAGGAGATTAATCAGATGAAGGAAGAGTCTTGAAAAATATTTAAATATGTTCTTATGAATTTGAGAAGTAATACTAGGCATAAGAGGTGTTTTTATGTTTTACCAGATAGAATATTTCAATATCTTTACAATGTTTTTCTAAATTCATCAAATGTGATGATGCTGAGTTTTTCATTCATTGTTTCAATAACCATGAATAAATATCATAATAAAAGATTATTTTTGAGTAATTGTTTAAGAATTTATTCAATATTGCGTCTTAAGGAAAGTTCATAACTTTTATGATGTTTTAAGGTGGTCAATAATTGATTATTTTAAGCGGGATGTTCAAAATTTGAGTAGGAAGTTTGATTTTGAAAGTGTATAATTTACCGTAAAACATTAGAGGATCACTGGCTATATAAATTAGTGCTAATGTTTTGTGAAAATATACTAGTTTTGTTCATGAATTTGTAGCTAGGTGAAGTGCTAAATATTTGGGGTTCTATTTTTTGAGGTATCAGACATAATAGTTTCATATGGAGTGATACTGGATATAGTCTTATTATTAATTAGTATCAAAAAAATAGTATGGAGAGGTGATCTAATGAATAGGAAATCATACAAAGTTTCATCAAACCAAGGGTATCAGAAGAATAGTACTGAATGAATAGGTCATAAGTCAAATAGTTTTGAAAAATTTCTTGCTCGTTGTTGTGCAAGAAAGTGAAGAGCAAGAAGAACTTGCAAGAAATAAAGTGTAGAGAATTCAAGAAACATAGTGAAAACTATTAATCCTATTGGTGAAGGTTCTTATTGTTGTTACAAAACATTTTCATACCTTTATTATATACAAGGATCACACACATTTTTGATTGATTATAGTACTATGCAGGTGAAAGGATATTCTCTACTTGTTGTAACTACCAAAAGAAATATTTTATAGTAGTTTTTTGGTTTGAATTACATCTAAACCATGCCAAGGACTGGATACTATTATATATTAGTAAAACTTATAAATTTTTTTGTTCTTATGGGTGCTATTGTTTTGTTTTCTAATAGAGTCATTTATCACTAACTAGAGGCAGAGTTTGTTTCTCAAGCAAGAAAACAAAAAAGGAGAAGATCGCTAATTCAACCCCTCCCCCTATCAGTGATCACATAGATCCCAATTGGTCATTTCACCTCCATGGTTTAATTTTAATATTTAATTATTTATGTTATATTTTGTGAGATAGGATCTCATGTAGTGGTATGATCTTGGATGAGGCATGGATGGGCTTGGATGAGAGTGTGAAGATCATGGCTTGGATGATAAATCCTTTATACAGTAATCAGTTCTTTAATACAAGATCATATGCATGTTTTTACATTATTGTGTCTATTAAAGTATGTTCCATGGGTTTGGGTGGAATGGATTGGGAATGGGTGTGCTTAGAGAAATAGAAAGGCTGGTGTTGGGCCTCATATGCTCAAGGTAAGTGCTTTAATGAATGTTGAGTGGGTGGGATCACCTGATAACTACATATATAATGGGATAGGGTGTTTAATGAGTTGACGAGATACCTATAATAAGTCTTGGGTTTGATATAGGATGTGGGTATCCTATGAAATATTCTCTAGGGAAATTTGTCCAAGAACAAGTGGATTAGTATGGGTGAGAAGGGTGAGATTTCTAAAGTATGAATGTTTCATGTTTTAATGGAACACATATGTATATATGATAATTATTATTAATTTTGGGGTCCTATATTTTCTTCCAATGTATTGTTTATGGATTTATATCTCATGAGATAATTATGGGAACCAGTTATTAATGCTCATTGAAATAATCCTCAATGACACTAAACCTTATATTCCTGATATTATAAGATGATTTGTGAGTTGAAATGTTTAACTTACAGAAATTTTGTAAAATAAATATAGGTTAATATTAATTTGTATCAAAGATAGTGTTTAAAGAATGTATTTTTTACACCAGAAGAGGTATTGTGGGTCTAGGGTGCTATAAACTCTTCTTGAGTAGGAGACTGAGTGTTGATGAGGATATCAGGAAAATTATCAGTGTGTGAGGGCAGGTGCAATCTAGTTACATGTGGTGCCTGTTTGGTTTGTAGATCAATGAATGGGTCATGTGTGGGTCTATTAGAAAATTTTCAGGTCATGGATGAACTTATGTGGTGTCTAAATAGTAGTGTGGTGGTGAGACACTCGCGAGCATTTTTTCCTAGGGTTTTTATTTTCTTAGGGGTTGATAGGAAGGGTGACTGTGGTTTTGGGACCTGTTTAGGTTGGGGCTCAAGGAGAAATGTAAGGGAATCTATATGGTGGGTGGAACACCATTGGTTATTTAAGGACATGATAAACATTATTATTAGATTATTTAATTTTGAATATTTCATCTCATGTATGAGAAGGTTGGTCACATCCAGTTGTTGCTTTCAGTGATGGTTCAGACAAGGGCCATGGATAATGGGTGTTTTTTTTGGTGGAGCAATGATAAAAATAATTTTATTATAGGGAGAATAATTTTAGTTGTGGGTGTACAACCATTATATTACATATTCATTAAATATATAAAATTAATACCATCATATAATTATCAACTTAGAAAGGATTAATTTCCATCTAGTATTCATGTTTTGATCAAAAATATATATACAAAGCATTATTTGAATCAGTTTAATATTTTGATCATATATTGAAAAATAATAATAATAATAATGTTATTCTTCTTTTTTCGTGCTTTTGGTTCAAATTAAAACAAATCAATCAATTGTATAATTGGCTAATTTGACCATTTGAATGTCTATATGGACCACAAAATAAGGCCCACCAAATATGTGATGAAAATTGGACCAACCATGATGATTGAATTTATGGGATCAATATAGAAACCCAGATTTTATGAAAATAAAAAATTTGTTCTAGTATATCATATCACATATTTTATAAAAAAATTAAGGCCCAAATCAACCAAAAAACGACCCAATTGATGCATGATGGTTCATCCCACATTTCTGTATGGTATTTTAAAAGATACCACTATTATTGACGTTTATCCCAATATAATAGACCAATTGAGATGAAATTTTAAGGGGAAAAAATTAAATATGTAGTTGAAAAAAAATCAGATGAAATATTTTGTATTTTAGGTCATATTCATTTACATATATTTATTCACATTTAGAACATTTAAAAACTCAACTGAAAACTAAACAACAACACATGGTTTGTGAAAATAGCCATAACTTTGGCTAAAAATTCCAATGGTAGAAAAATTTGGAGGGTAAACATTCCAAATCCATATCTAAAAATTTTTAGAAGAATATTTCTCTATATTCATCTTTATAAAGGGTAAAATGATCGAGCAAACATGAAGAGAATTTTGGGAAGGCAAACGGTCCACCACCTTGGGCTATAAATGCACTCCCCTCTTCTCTTTGTAAGAGGTTAGGACTTAAGCACATAATGAGTAGATTTAGAATGAAAATGGACTTGAAAGTTTCTTGGGTGGACTTAAATTAATCTTGTTTTGATAATATATACCTCCACTCGACTTTTCTTTTTATGTTTTTATTCCCTTTTTCATTTGTAATCGTGTAAGTTTTCTTTCTTTTAAATTGATTATTAATGCATGTTTCCTCCTCATCATCAATAATTATTATCCAACTTATTTTGTAAAATTTTAATGTTTTTAAAATATTTTAAATAAATTTAAAACCCATTTCCTATTTTTCTTTTTCATTCAATCAAAATTTATCATTTACTCCCTTCATCATTTGTGTGTGTGTTCAACGCACACCTCTTTTCTTGTCCCGTTTTTTTCTTATTATTTTAAATCATCAAAAAAGAAAATATTTAACCAAATTATTAACCACCCAAATGGAAGTTTAAATCTCTCATTAGGGTTGGTTATAATTTGGGATTTTAATTTATTTATATCTTTTTCTCATTTAACTTTATTTGAATTAATATTGTGTATGTCAAACCAAATATGGTATGGATTAAAGGAATACTTTGTTTGAAATATGGATTACATGGATTATTGGAACCAAAAATACACATGGGTTCATGAAATATTTAAACTTCTATAAATGATATTTGATAATTATTAGAACCCTAGTCAAGTCTTTCATTAATGATAAAACAATTGGGTGTTCTGGTCAAAATCACCTTCTGAAGTGAATGTTAATTTAATTAAATTTTTTACAAAGATCAAGGTTAACACAAGATTAAATCCATAATGATAAAATCACCCCAATAGTTATTAAATTTTTAAATCAAAATTCAATATATAAATCAATTAAATTAATCTATGAAAACAACCCCCCCCCCCCACCAATTAAAAATACAAATAAAAAAAATTGACTATAAAAAAGTACCATCATTGAGGATTCGAACCGAGTGCTGCTATACACATTAGAAGAGCACTGAACCTTCGAACAATCGATAAGAAATAATCATATGTGATTTAAATGATAGTGTTTTCTGAGCTAGTGCAACTAGTAGTCGATAGTTTTTTATTTTTGTAAAAAAACAAAAAAAATATTGGAAACAAACAAAGAAAACCAACCATCCTTGTCCTTTCAAAATTTCTCTAAATTACCCATAAACTCCCAAACAATCAATCATATTTTTATAACCAGGAAATCGAGTGAACTATTAACCAATTTAGGAGTAACATTATAGATAATAAAATCAATCAAGACCCATTCATTTCCCATCCAATTGAACATGATATAGAAAATCCTAGGGAAAAACCCTTAAATAAATCACTACCCTTGATATGAATTACCAACAACTTGGTATTCAATATCCAAAAATTGAGTCTGATTTTAAACTCAAATCAGGTTTGATTCATCTTCTACCTCATTTCCACAGGCTATCCAGTGAGGATCCACATCTTTACTTTGAATAATTCCAAGTTGTATGCTCTATTATAAAGCCTCAAGGGGTTTCTAAAGAACAAATAAAACTTCAAGAATTCCATTTATCCCTAAATTAATTTTCTAATTCATGGATTTATTACCTACCACCTAGTTCCATAAACATATGGAAGTATATAAAGTGACTCTGTTTAGTGAAATTTTTTCCTGCTTCTTGTTCTACTTATTTCTAAAATGAAATAAGCAGTATCTGTCAATTCCCTAATTAATCACTCCATGCTTATTTAGAGAGGTTAAAAAATCTTTTGGAAACTTTCCCACACCTTAAAATCCCTAACCAAATATTTATCTAATACTTCTATGAGGGGTTATTGGATCTAGAGATAACTCTCATCGGTGACGCTAGTGGTGGTTCTCTTGTTGAAAAAATCTCCTACAAATGCATGAGATCTCATAAGCCACATGGATGAAAACATGCAGAAATTCCATACTGACGCACATGATCAAGTTAAACAAGTACAACAGAATCAATCCATGGATACTAACAAGATGATTGAGTGGATGAGTGAGCTTATAGTTCTTTTACGACAACTAGATGTGGTTTACAAATCCCCAACATCATCTTCACCACATTCTCTATTACCTGGACCTATAAAAATTGTGGAATCTAGAGCTCATCATCTCATCCAACCAACTCATGTCCTTATCTTCAAGATGATCCATCTGATTCTTCTAATCCAATAGAGCTCAACGCAACATTTTCTCAGAGGAACACAAACCCTAAATAATTAGGTCAGTTCATTAGAAACTCTAACCAATCCCACTCCGATCCCTTCTCTTCTAACAATAACCCAATATTGAGGTATGGTGATCCCATCTCTCATCTCCCTCAATTCCCTCTTCAAAATCCAAACCAATTCCAATATGGTCAAGGTGGTCACAACTTCCAACAACCTAATCCTTTTTTACTCAACGTCAACAGAGAAATCATCCTTCTTCTCATCTTGGATTCTACTATCCTAGTGAGCCTTCTTAATTCTAAAACAAAAACAATCGATTTTCCAAGAACCAAAATCAAGGAAATACCAATGCGGTACATGCCTATTCTTATAAGAACCCATGGGAGAGTTTTGTGGAAGATCTTATCTCCTTCACCCATTCTAGCCTCAAAACAATTGAAATCAAAATTGGTTAAATTACATCCCACCTAAGTTAGAAACAAAATTATAATTCTTCCTAACTCTAAACTCAACCATGTCCCAACCCTAAGGATTATTTAAGTGAAATTTCTCTAAGATCAAGAAATAAAATCGCTATGCCTCAGGATGAATCCTCTAAATCCCATTTAAATATTGAATTATAAAAATAAAAATAAAATAAAAGGAAATAAAAATAAGCTGAAGACACTCCCTCACCTCCTTCCATACCTCTAAAAACCACAATTCATTTTCTTTAAGACTTATCTAAGACAAATAATCAATTTGAACATGATTCTTAAATTCTTGATAAGTTTAGACATGTTGAAGTAAATATTACTCTCTTAGATGCCATAAAACAAATCCATAAGTATGCAAAGTTTCTTAAGGAATTGTGCACATATTAGATAAAACATAGAAATATTGAAAATCGTTTAACCCAACAATCTATTCCCTTGAAGTGTAAATATCTAGTTACTTTTATGGTTCCATGATGAATTGAGAGTTCCAACTTTGATGATTCACTCATAAACCTATCAGCCTCGATAAATTTCATTCCCAAATTCATTTTATCTGACCTTGTTCTATGTCTCTTTCACCTAATGGGTGTTTTCATCTAGTTATTAAATCAAATAATTACTATTTCTGAGGGAATAATTGAGGATGTCCATGTCTGGTTCAATGATCTTATCTTTCCAATCAATTTTTATGTCCTCGACATGGAAGGTGATATGAATTCCTCTCAATCTCTCTTAATTCTAGGAAGACCATTCTTAATGATAGCTAAAACTAATATTTATCTCCATTCAAGAATCTTATCCATGGAATTTGTTAACTAATTAGTCAATTTCAATATTTTTAAAGCCATTTGATACCCATTAGAGAATTACTCTATAGTCTCTAACTATGCTTCTGAAAGTCTCTTTGAGAGTGTGTTGAACTCTGATACATCATGTTATTCCTCTTATAATGATAGAGGGGTTTGTTAATTTTTCATACTCATTACTAGGTCATGAATATAGAAGTTTATGTTGACCTCTCACATGCAAACTACATCAATCTAAAGGATCTTGAAAACTCTTTGGAATTCCATCTCACCTCTGATCTCCACTACTCCAACTTGGGAGAAAATGGGGAAAAGGAACTATCATGGTCATTTTTTAATTCAAAAATTATTATTCACCATTTATCATTTCTTATCCGTGATTATAAAAAGTATATTATATGTGAGGAGAACCCTTGTAAAATGTGATTCTCTAGTTCCATTAGAAGTAATGTTTTTGAGATTTTTTCCCTAATTAATAAAGAGATCACTAGTGAGGTTGAAATTAACTATTATTTGGAAAAAAACATTGATATAAAGAATCTTGAAAAATATATTGAGTCTCATGTACTCTTTTATCCTCATTAATAAACATTGGAAAGTGATGAAGAAAAGAGTTAAAACAACTGGGATCTCATACTCTAATTTCATATTGTCTGAACAACTCATAAATACACTATAAAAATTAAAACATCGTCCTAAAATTATAATAATATAAAACCAACACTTGGTGGACTACATCATTACTCAAGTTGTATACTAAATGTAGGATACCCACATTCTATTTCCACCCCCATTTAATTTCAAGAAAAAAAACAAGGAAGGGAAGAAATTATACAATGAACAATCAGAACTCCCAAAGGATAATTTTTCATTCTAGAAACACACTAGAGTTAAAAAAATATTTTTTCCACCATCTAATTATTGATAGTCCAATACAACTTTCCAACTATAGAAAAAATAAATGCAGAACTTCATAGGAGGAAAACTAAGTTTTCTTTCACTTTTATGAAATGTTAATTTCTTCTTAGTTTTTCATTATACGAATAATGTTTTTTATTTTTTTATTCTCTTATAGGTAATTTTAATTTTCCAAATCATCACCATAGAGGAAAAATCCGCCAAAAAAATTGAATTCCACCAACCCACCACTAGATGGAGACGAAAACCCACTAAATCCAAACTAGGGGCACATATTTAACTTTAACTCTCTCTCCCTCAATTCCTCCTCCTTTTATTTCTCTCTTTTTTCCTCTCATTCTTCTTCTTCCTTTATCATTTGAACCATTTATTTTTTTACCACTTTCTTCAAAAAACCATTTTTACTCTTTCTATTTTTTGTGGGTGTGTATTTAGAAAAAAAACTAAAAAAATAGAGTGACAATTACTCCCCATTAAATTTTGAATAATTTTCCAACTATTAATGGGAGTAAAAAGACGTGTTTTCATCTCAAACATTTTGTATTTTCATCATAAATATGGATAAATAATTTTATGTCAACACCAATAAATTTTTGAATGATCAAATTTTTATTTTGAAAATGACTATTATCTAACCGTGAGGGAAAAAGTTATCTTTCATAAAACTGTCACCTATGAACATATCTTCATATCATGTATTTTTCACCCTTGATTGTGAGTCTTGAGTTTGGGGACCTTTGAGCTGAACTTCCTACTTTAGCATACATTAAAATGATAGAGGAATTTAATGAACCACATGGTAACAAAAATAACCAAATAGCCTCACATTATCCTTACACTAATCCTCCTCTTAAAATCCCCATAGATCCTATGAAAACCCTTTTTGTAGTCACATTACAATCCAAAAATCTTGTCCCATCCATCATCTGCCTGTATTTTCAATACATGAGTTATTGAAATTTAATTTTGGGGGAATGAATTTCATTTTGGGTATCCATTTATTAATTTTAAAAATGTTATTATATGCTTGAGGGATGGAATCCATTTCAGTGTTGTGGAGAGGTTTTTGTTTAGTGAGGTTTGTGAATGTATATAAGTTAATTATATCTTGTACAAATTATATTGAAAAGTGTTCAAAAAATTGAGAAAAAATAAAAAATAAAAAAATAAAAAAATGGGTTGTGTCTTGGGAGGGTCAAAAATCACTCTTCTTCAACCTTTTATATTTTTATAACTATTACAATTAGAATTTTTATGATTTTAAATAATGGTTGTAATATGATTGTGATGTTTTTTCCATGTACAACTTCCAGAAAAAAAATAAAAAAAAGAGAAAAAAAAGAAAAAAAAGAACACTTCCATCATGTTTTCTTAAATATTTGGGAATGTATTGTGTTTCTTAAATATTTCATACTTTTTGATGGTGAATGAGAGAACCTCTATAAATAAATTTTTATCATCTTGAGAGGAGTGAGTTATGAGTGACCACATTTTACAATTCAATTTTTGAAAATGAAAGATGAATTATTTTTGGCACATTATTATTTTAATGATTTTTTTGGAATTCATTATGTATGACTGAACTAGTGTAGACCACCCCAGATTGGTAAACACAGAAGTTTAATATTTGTAGGTGAGTAAAATTGATTTATTTATGCTTTTATATTTCATGTACATGAGGAAATGGACTATATTAATTGTAGTGAATTTGATATTACATATTAATTAAATATACTAAATTACTCACATCACATATTTTTCATTTAAAAATGATTTATTTTTATTCAATGTCCATGTTTTGATCATAAAAATACATAAATATCATTATTCAAATAATTTTAATATTGTGATAATATATTGAAAAATAATAATACAAATTATATTATTATTCTTATTTAGTGTTTATGATTCAAATTAAAACATATCATTCAACTATAGCATTTAATTATTTTGCCATTTTAAGGGCCATATGGACCACATAATAAGGCCCACTATATATGTGATAAAACTAGACCAACCATGATGATTGAATTTATGGGCTCAATCCAGAATCCCAAATATAATAAAAATCAAAAATACATTCTAGGATATCATATAACATATTATATAAAAAAATTATGTCCCAAATCAACTAATAATGGGACCAATTGATGCATGAAAGTCCAGCCCACAATTTTTTACAGGATTTTAAAATATCCTACTATTCTTGACTTTTATAACAACAAATTTGACTATTTGAGCTGAAATTTTTTAGAGAGAAACTATATATGTATTTTAATAACTTTTTAGAATAAATTATTCTTATTTTTGGGTATGTTTATAGGAAAAAAATCATTCACATTTATACCATTGAAAAACTCGATGGAAAACTGGACAATAGCACATGATTTGGGAAAATTACCATAACATTGGCCAAAAAAATCCAATGGTCACAAAAGTTTGAGGGTGAAATTTAAAAATACATATATAAAACATTGAATAATAATATTTCTCTAGATTAATATGTATAAATGGTAAAATGTTTCAGCAAACTTGATGGGCGTTTCGGGAAGGCAAATAGTCCACCACCTTTGGCTATAAATACACTCCCATCTTATCTTTGAAAGAAGTTGGAACTTTAGAATGTAAGGAGGATTCTGGAATGACCATGTCCTTTTTAGGGTCCTCATAGGAATTTCCTTAATCTTTTTTCAACAAGATATATCTCTCCTCCACTTTTCTTTTTATGTTTGTTTTCCCTTTTTTTCATTTGTAATCAGGTAAGTCAATTTTCATTTCAATTGAATATTAATGAATGTTTATTTGTATTCATATCTAATTATTAGAAAATTTATATTTTAAAATATTAATGTCATTAAATTAGTTTAAATTAATTTAAAACCCCTTCTCTCTTTTTTTTCTCATTCAATAAAAAGTTTGTGTTTACTCTATTCATTATTTTTGTGTGTGTTCGACGCACAAATATTTTCTTATCCAATTATTTTTATTCTTATTTTAAATCATCATCATAAAAATATTTAACCATACTATTATCCACAAAAATTTATGATTAAATATATCATTTAGGTGAGTCATAATTTTGGTATGTCAAGTGATTGATATCTTTCGCTCATTTAACTTTTTTTGAATTAATATTGTGTGTGTAAAACAAAATATATTATGGATTAATGAAATGTTTTGATTGACATGTGCATTACATGGATTATTGTAACTAAAAATAAAAATTGGTTCATGAAATATTCAACCTTCCATAAATGATATTTAATAATGATTATAACCCTAGTTAAGGATTTTATTAATGAAAAAACAATTGGGTGTTCCGATTGAAAACACCTCATAAAGTGGATGTTAATTTAATGAAAAAAATTCAAAAATCAAGGTTATCACAAGATTAAATCCAAAATGATGAACTTATCCAAATAATTGTGAAATTTATAAATCAAATTTCATCCATAAAACAATTAAATTAATCTTTCCAAAAAAACCCCCCATTCAAAAGACAAATCAAAAAAATAATTGACTATAAAAAAGTATCATTGTTTAGGATTTTACCTGAGTGTCTCTATAAACATTAGTAGAGAATTAAAAATTTTAATGGTTTTTAGGAAACAATCAGCCACACTTTACATGGATATTTTCTAGGCGTGGTTCAACTAGTAGTTTGTAATTTTTAATTTTAAAAAAAAAAAAACAAATAAAATCACACCTTCCTCATCATTTCAAAATTTCTATGAATGCAGCATAGACTCCAAAACAGTACATCCGATTTTTTTGACCTATAAATTGATAAAACTCTTATCCAAATTATGAGGAACTTTATAGATAATAAAATCAATGAAGAAACATTCATTTCCCATCCAATTGAACTATATATGGTCAATCCTAAGGAACAAATCCTTAAAGAACTCGTTGCCCTTAATATGAAATACCAACCCCTTGGTATTCAATATCCAAACATTGAGGATGATTTAAAACTCAAATAAGGTTTGATTTATCTTCTACCTAATTTCCATGGGTTATTCAATGAGGATCCTTATCTTCACCCAAAATATTTCCAAGTGGTATTCCCTACTATGAATCCTAAAGGGGTTTGTGAAGAACAAATCAAACTTAGATCATTCCCTTTATCCCCAGCTAAATATGGCAATTAATGTTTTTACTACTTACCTCCTAGTTCCATAAACACATGGAATGACATGAAGGAACTATTTCTAGGGAAATTATTTCCAAATAATCGAACCATTTCTATCTGAAAGGAAATAAGTGGCATCTATAAATTCTCCCAATGAATCACTCCATGTGTATTGGTAGAGGTTCAAAAAGCTATGGAAAATTTCCCAAACCACAAAATATCTAACCAACTCTTGATATATTACTTCTTTTAGGGTTTATTAGCTATATAGAGAACTCTCATAAATGCCTCCAGTGGTGGTCCTCATGTTGAAAAAATCCCTATAGCTACATAATATCTCATAAGTAACATGGATGAAAACATGCAATAATTCCATACTCGAGCACATTATCTCAAGTTAAAAAAAGTATAAGGGAATCAATCCATGGAGCCTAAAAATATTACTGAGTAGATGAGTGAGATTATAGGTTTTTTGTGACAAGTAGTTGTGGATGCCAAATCCCAAACCTCATCTTATCCACAATCTCTATTCCTAGGACCTATCAAAAATTGTGGAATCTATATCTCACCATCTCATCCAACAGATACATGTACACAACTTCAATATGATCTATATGATTATTATAATCCAATGGATCTCAATGCAGTATTTGCTGAGAAGAATAGAAACCCTTAATAATTAGCTCATTTCATTAGAAATTTCAACCAACCCCACTCTAATCCCTTATCTTCTACCTATAACACAGGCTTGAGTTATGGTAATCCCATATCTCATACGCCTCAATTCCCTCCTAAAAATATAAATCAATTACAATATGGTCAAGTTGGTGGTAACTTCCCAAAACCTTATCCTCTTGTTCCTTAACATCAATGGAGAAATCCTTCTTCTGCTCCTCCTAACTTTCAATGTCCTAGTGAGCCTTCTCAATTCCAAAACCAATACAATTGATTTCAAAAGAACCAAAATCAAGGTAATCATAATGCATGACATGCCTCTTCTTCTAAGAAACCATGGGAAATTGATGTGTAATATATTTCCTCTTTCACACTTTCTAGACTCAAAAACATTGAAATCCGAATTGGTCAACTTTTATCCCACTTAATTCAACAAAAATAGTCTAATTCTTCCCAACTCCTAGCTTATCCATTTCCCAACCCTAAGGGTAATGTAAGTTCAACTTCACTTAGATTGGTAAAGAAACTCATTATTCCTCATAATGAATCCTATAAATACCATTTAAATTTTGAGCTATAAAAATAAACAAACAAAATCCCAGAAAAGGAACATAAATCCACTCCATTGCCTCCTTCCATCCCTCTAAAAAAATAATTCATTTTCCTCAAGTTTCACCAAATCCAAAGAATCCATTTAGGAATATTGAAAATTCTTCAACCCAAAAATCCATTCCCATGAAGTGAAAAGATTCAGGTACCTTTACGGTTCCATGTCAAAAAGGGAGTTTCAACTTTGAGGATATACTCATAGACCTAGAATCCTTGATAAATTTCATTCCCAAATCCATATTCTCTAACCTTGGTCTAGGTACCTATTACCCAATGGTAGATATCATCCAGTTATCCAATTGAAGCACTATCAACCCTAATGGAATAATCGAGGATGTCCTTATCTAGGTCAATGATATTATCTTCCCAATTTATTTCTATGTTCATGACACGTAATGTGATATTAATTCTTCTTAATATCCCCTAATTATAAGAATACTATTCCTTAGGAAAAATATAACTAAGATTGATGTACATTCGAGTACCATGTCCATGTAATTTGGTGAACAATTGGTCAAGTTCAATATTTTTCAAGCCATGTGATACCCATCATAGAATGACTCTATATTATCTATCCATGATTTTAAGATCCTCTTTGAGAGTTTGTTGAACCCTAATACATCATATTCTTCACGTTCTAATGATAGAGGATTTTGTGAATTTTTTATTATCACCAACCAAATCAAAAATAGGGAAGTTAATGTTGACATTTCACATGTAAACTCCATTGATCTAAAGGATCTTGAAAACTATTTTGAATTGCATCTCACCTCTGATATCCACTACTCCAACTTCGATGATAATAAGAAAAATGAACTAGCATGTTCATTTATTGATTCAAATATAATTATCCCCCATTCATCATTTCATATATATGATTCTAAAAATTTTATTATATGTGAGGTGAACCCTAATCAAATGTGATTATTTAGTGAAAATAGGAGTAAAGTTTGTGAGATTTGTTCGCTAATTAATAAAGTGAACACTGGTTAGATAAAAATTGACAAATCATTGGAAAAAAAATTATATAAAGGGTCTTAAAAAATCTATAAAGTCTTATATCCCCATTGATCCTCATTATACCACATTGTAAAGTGATGAAAAAAAGAGTTAAAAACAACTAAGATCTCATACTCTGATTTCATATTTTTTTGAACCACACATAAATGAACCATTATAATTGAAACATATTCCTAAACATTTAATCATATAAAACCAATACTCGATGGACTACATCATTCCTCATGTTTAATACCCAAGAGAGGATACCCAAATTCTCTTTCCACCCCATTGAATTGTAAACACCACAACAAGGGAGAGAAGAAATTATCCAATGAACAATCAGGACTCCCAAAGGAGAAGTTTTCCTAGAATCACACTAGAGTCATAAAAATATAGTGTCCACCATCAGACTATATATAGTCCACTACAACTGTTATTCTATATAAAAAATAAATGCATCACTTATTGGGAGGCAACCCAAGTTTTCTATTATATTTATTAAATTTTAATTTTTTTAGTTTTTATTAAATTAATAATTATTTTTAGTTTTTATTCTCTTATATTTAATGGAAATTTTTCAAATCATCACTAGAGAGGATTAATCCCCTAGGAACCACATTGAATTCCACCAACCCACCTCTGGATAGAGTCGACAACCCACTAAATCCAAACTAAGGGTAACCTCATTAAATTTAACTCCTTGTTCAACTCATACACCTCCTTATATTTCTCTATTTTCTCCCTCTCATTATTCTTTTTCCTATATAATTCTCACCATTTATTTCTTTTTTACCACATTCTTCAAAAAAATACTCTTCCTCTTTTGGGTGGGTGCGTATTTAGAAAAAAATGAAAAAAATAAAAAAAATAAAAAAATAAAAAAACAATAGAGTGATAATTACTCACAATTAAATTTTGAAAAATTTTCCAACCATTTTGGGGAGTCCAAAGAATTTTTTTCATCTTAAATGTTTTGAATTTTAATCATAAATATGGATAAAGAATTTTATGTCAAGACCAATAAATTTTGAATGCTCGATTTTTTTATTTTCAAAATGATTCTTCCCTAACTACAAGGAATAATGTTATATTTCATGACATGGTCACCAATGAACATATTTTCATAATATATGTTTTTGCTCCCGATTTTGAGTCCTGAATTTGTGGTCCTTCAAGCTGAATTTTCTAATTTGGTGTACATTAAAATGATAGAGTCATTTTCTAAACCACATGATAATAAAAATAGCCAAATATAATCTTATTACCCTTACATTAATCCTAATTTTGAAATTCTCTATAATCCTATGAAAACCATTTTTTTATTTCCAAATTATAATAAAAAATATTTTCCCAAACAATATCTACATGTATTTTCATTTCATGATTTATTGAAATTTAAGTGTGAGTGAATGGATTTCATTTTGGGTATCCTTTTCAAGATTTTCAATTTGTTATCATATTATTGAGGTTCAGAATACATTTTAGGGTGTGGGAGGCTATAGTTTAGTGATTTTTGGGAATGTATATATATTTATGATATCTTGTACAAATGATATTGAAAAGTATTCAAAAAATTGAAAAAAAAATTAAAAAAATGAAAAATGGGTTGTGTCTTGGGCAGGTCAAAAATCACTCTTCATTCACCTTTTATCTTGTTATAAATATTAAAATTAGTGTCATGAGGATATTAAAAAAGGTTTAGAAGAGTAGTGTGAGACTCTTTCCATGTTCAAATTCTGAAAAATAAAGAAAAATAAAGAGAAAAAAAAAGAAAAAAAATAAAAATTCAATCATGTTTTCTTTAATATTTGGTAATGTTTTGAGTTTTATAAATATTTAATATTTTAATAACCTTCCAATTTTCTTCATTTATTTTATTCCTCCACACATTCACTCCCTTGAAAATATGTGTTTCATTTTCCTTCCATGTATAATTTCAAAAAAAATTGTGCATTGCTTTTTCTGTGTTGTTCTTTTACCCCTCTTTTCCTCTCTTTTAGACATTATATTCTTACCATCCCATATCCACTGAAAAACCCATAAAAATACCTATTTATTATTTACACTTTAGAATATAGAATTTAATATGAGGTCTCTTTCAAACTCTAATATTTTCCCTTTTGGTTGGTGAATGAGGGAACCTCTATAAACAAACATCTTGAGGGGAGTGAGTTATGAGTGCCCACATTTTCCAATTAAATTTTTGAATATGATACATGAATTGTTTTAGAGACATTATTTTTTGTAATTATTTTTGGTGGAATTCATTATGTATGACTGAACTAGTGTAGACCACCCAGAATTGGTAAAAAAATAATATTTGTTGGTGAGTAAAAATGATTTAGTTATGTTTTTATATTTTATGTACATGAGTACATGCACTATACTAAGTGTGGGGGAGTTGATATTACATATTCATTAAATATATTAAATTACTCCTATCATGTAATTTTCACTTAAAAATGATTAATTTCTATTAAATGTTCATTTTTTGATCATAAACATATATAAATAGAATTGTTCAAATCTGTTTCATATTTTGAATATATCATGAAAAATAGAAATCCAAATTATGTAATTATTATTTTATAGTTCTTATGATTAAAATTAAAACAAATCATTCAAATTTAAAATTTTCTAATTTTTAACACCCCAAGATTTCATAGTACATTATTTTTTCAAAGTAATTCAATAACTTGCACTACAGGCAACACCAAGTTCAAGTGCACCATAACTTACCAAACTAGCCGTTATGAATAGTAATACCTACTTTTTGAAATTTTATAAATTTTATCTTTCAAAATGGACTTCATTTTTGGATTTGGAATATCGAAATTATCTTAGGGGGAATTTTTGGTATTTTTTTGAAAACTTTCAATTTTTGATGAATAGTGAAAAACACGGAGTTATAGTTTAAAACCGAATTTCTATTTAAATAATTATTTATTTTATTTAAATTTATTTTAGGTAAAAATAGATACATAATACCTATATAAGTTCAATGTAATTTATTGGAGTCATTTTATAATAATTTTAGACATATAAAAATTGTATTGAACTTTTCACCGTCTTTTACCCATCTCCTAGGGGAGTTTGCAAATTCACATAAAACATAATTTACCGCTTCTGTGAGTGGAATTTAGAAAATCTGAGAGACTCGATTAATATCAAAAAGTAAAATGTGGTTCAATAAGATAAAAATAATTTTTGGTGAATAGTAACTTTTTACTTTTATTTACCACGGTTAATAGTAAATTTGGTAATTTAGGGTAAAAATGATATTAACATTACTCTAACACATGTCCTAATTCTATTGGACAAGTGTATCTCGACCAAAAACAATATTAGGAATAAAATATTATCATTTAGGTCCACATGGATTAGATTAGGACATGTATTATTATTTAATTCAAAGAAGAGTTAAAAGAGTTGAAATCAAAGTTTAATAACTAAAACATTTTTAATATAGTGTTATACATAAGATAAATTAGATTATAAATATTCATTATAAAGATAAAAATATTTCCTACATAATGGTTTATTATTTATAATTTTTATACATTAAATAATTTAATTTATTTATGACACAATGATGATGCAGTAATTACCGTATTAATGAAAGACTATGATAATTGATATTATAAATACCCAAATATATGTAATTTGAGACTTTTTATGAATTAAAATAATTTTATAGGTTAATATGAAATATTAGTATTGTTTATAGGAATTTCATTCGAAGTAATAATGCTTTTATGAATTTATCAAAAACAAAATACCCAATAGTGTCTGAATTGACATAAAAGAGTTTTTAAAACAAATATTATATTATTAATTCATATTATATTAATAAAAATCTAAGGTTTGGAAAAAGGACTTATATAATGATAGGTGTATAATTAATGGACCACTTTGGGGTCAATTGGAAGTTTATAGTAAGTTTATTATCCATGTAATATAAAAATACAAAGAGGCATGGTAATTGTCAAACTAATTAACTAAGAGTTAAAACTAAACGATAAGGTTAATAAAGTGACCCAAAATTATCTAAAACCTATTGGTTGAGTGTATTTAGACCCATACCCACCTTATACTCGAAATAAATCAATTTTGAGCCATTATAAACCGAATATGAATTTATTATAAAATAATATTTTATGTTTTTCCTAAGGTGCGCCTCACCCCTCTTATAAAAGGGCACTCCACCTTCACTCTAATTCACACCTTCTAAGCCATTTGGCTCGGCCAAAACCTTCCTAAATGCCCTCTCAACTATACTACCTTAAACCTAGAGGCCTTATTTTGATCATAAATCCAACCTAAGGATCCCTTTTGATCAAATCAAAAGGAAGAACCCGAAGAAGAGGTAATGATTTCACCACCCTCTTTCAAGTTCCTTTATTCTTCCACTACCTTTTTCTTGGTTGTTTCCATTCTAAAATAACAAATAAAGTATCTTCTATATACTTAGATTTTATTATAATTATGTTACAACCAAATTCATTATTCTATCCACCCTTTAAATGACATGTCACCATACGTGCGTACGTACGGCTTGCCGTCTCCACATCGTGGTGTAATTGTTATTCAATACATTATTATTTAGATGGGTATAATAATGATGTGTAGTTGATGTAAATAATAAATATAAAATGATAAGGATTCTGTATATATGATATATCATCCAATTATATATTATTTTAATATCAAAAGAATGGTATTTTTTCTTGTGCGTACGTACGGATTACCGTCTCCATGACGCAATGAGATTCATTTCCAAGTTCACCATTCATCGACGATTATAAAAATATATATTACCAATAAGTATGTAATATATGACATAATAATGCTACTTGAGATATATATATTTATATATATATAAGTATTTATTTACTTACATATATCTTATTCACTTACTTCTGTTCAATACTATATGAAAACAGAAATAGCGTTTATGCGTACGTACGGACTACCTTCTCCATAAACGGTGTTTTCCATTTCATATATATTTCTATTATACATATTTATATTATAAATATATATGATATATAAATCATGTTTTATATTCTGTAAGTATTTAAATCATGATCTAAGTGATACAATCAAGAGTAACAAGTTGAAACACGTACGATAAAGAAACCAATTATTACCCGAAATATTAATATAACATGAAAAATTATTATTAAATGGGTATCATAAAGTCATAAATTAATAATGTATGATATCATAAATATTAATATGGTTCTTGTATAATTTAATAACATACTATAGTCTTCATACAAAAGTTTAAACATACCCTTGAATAAAGGAAAGTGTAAGGTAAGGGGTTTTCATCTCACTCCTTATTCCCGTGAGATTCATGCCATATTGACACTATTACCTTTTGTGTGGTGTATGTACTTCCCATAATTGTATTCTTTGTGTAATACACTTTAATTTATGTGTATTTACATATTCATTGTATGATACTTCTTTCATATGGTGTATGTTTCGTAAGTTACCAAATTGTTAAGGGTTAATTTCACAATCTCTTTATTATTCGAGGTTGTTTTCACATAAGTATCTACTGGGGCATATTTATTATCCATGTACATGTTTAATAAAATAGTTTTCAAAGGGATTATTTTTAAGGGACTTTTTTTACTAAAACAACATTGTAAATGTTCTAAATATTTATTCTTCTAAATCATTCTCATTAATATCCATGTTTTCAAAATGGGTTTTAAAGATTTATTTATATGAACATGAATGTTTTCAAAATGTTAATTACTTTCAAAAGTTTCAAAGAGGTATGAGACACTTTGATTCTAAAATGTCTTTAAATGTCTTCCTTTATAAATTGTGTAAATTTTAAATGTTTTTAAGAAAAATGGATATTTCTCATAAAGATTTTTTCAAATCATTTTCATCAATATCAATATCCTTTTATGGATTTTAAACTTGTTTGAAGTTGATTTTTTATGATACAAATTTTCCATATTTTATTGAAGGTTTTGTGATATATTTTACTGTAGATGTGTTATTGTTATACCATTCATGGTTTATGGATAAAGTATTGACATTTCGTATGCTGGTTTTTATACGAATGTTTATGTTATGTTTAAACATTTTCATATGAGGAATGCATTGGACTTAGTAAGTGATGGGTGGAGCCCGCTATAACTCCTCGATGCATCGGTAGGTCTCATGAGACAAACTAGTGTCTTGGCACAAGGCCTTGAAAAAATCTTATTTGTAGTCTTGGCACAAGGCCTTGACTATGTGGTTATGATAGTCTGGCATTATGTATTCCATCATTATGAAAGTGGTTAGTGGTATTGCGTATGATTATTAGACTAGTAGAATATCCATGTGAATAAGTAAATGGCATTACTTCATTTTATTTTTCCATATTATGCTGAAGTTCAAGTTTAAAAGGATTTTTTTAGTTATACATTTCCTTAAATTCTTATGCTTATTTATGAATGTTTCAACTATATTGTTATCCTTAATGAGTATTTGAGCTCACCCCTTTCTATGTTTTATTTTTCCCAGGATTCCAAGAAGTGTATTGTGATTGATATGTAAGGTTAAGCTAAGGGAATAATGACATTAATAAAAGATTGTTTATGTTGTTTTGTATGTTATAAAGTGTAATGTAACACTCATGTATGTAATCTATTTTCCAAGACTGCTAAACTAATCGGTCCTTCGGGACTTGATTCCTTGTAATCATGCCAATGTATTAAAATAATGCACCAACTCTGAGTAACTAGGGTCGGGGCGTTATAGTTGGTATCAGAGGAAGTTTAGAAATAACCTTAGAAACTAGATTTAGATAAACTCTGATTAGAGCACATGAACCTAAGATAGACTTTGAGGATTAGTATAGAATAACTTCCTAGAATTTTGGTATTCTAGAGATTTTGTGAGTTTTCCATGCAATACATCCCCGTCTGGATATGAGCAGGTAGAGGCGGCTCTGGCACAAATGTACCTAGGGGTAAAACCCAAAAACACCGCTTTGAGCTATACTCGAATGGGAACTGGTGCATGACAATGGGCCTAGATGCACTCTTGGTTACGACACTCATGGGGGATATGCTTAGTATAATTCTCATTTTCATTACAAACCACTATGAAGGGTTTATGAGTATATACCTCCTCATAGAAAACTTTTTTGTGATTATGGATTATATCCATAAACTGTTCAATTTACGTTATGTATTTTACATGTTTGGGATTATGAATTGTGATTCATAAAGCTGACCTAGTGTATGCCATTTTATAGAAATGGCACCCAATATAAGGAATGTAAACTCTAGAAATACGTATGATCCAAAGAGCAAGAAGGGTCATTTCCTTCATGGTATTAAGCCAAAATTTAGAAGGGAAATAGTCTCCCATGTATTCTCAATATATGAAGAAATAGTATCATGTGTTAATAAGATAAGAAAAGAATTCTCTGAGTCCTATGGCTTTGAAGGGAAGCAAGAGAAGAAAAGGATGGAAGAGAGAAAGATGGATAAAGGTAAGAGGGAAAAGAAAGATTTTCCAATATGTGATAACTGTGGAAATAATAACTATGGTAAATTCTTGAAGGGAATGAGAGTTTGTTATAAGTATGGAGAAAAAGGACACCAAGTACGTGATTGCAAGGGTAAAAAAAATTCAAATGTACAATGCTTCATCTGCAAGGCGTTGGGACCCTACACGAATCAGTGTCCCATTCATAAGAGTATACCGCAAATGACGTTATTAGATAATAATCAAGTTATGATACTACCTCAGATGAAGAGGAATGACTAGTGTTCTTATTTTGTTATTATAGAATTATTTAATTTGAGCAGTATACTGGTTACATGAATTATGGAGATAAATAAAGATTGTACTGCAGTACTATTTTATTGAGTATTTGAGATTATATGGTTCTAAGAAAAGTGACTTAATAGTAAGCTACACATTTTTGAAAATACGTGGTTGGAGGAAAGGTAATCCTTAATATGGTCCTGATAATGAGGTAGTGTTTTTGGAATAGGAGATTGTTGATTTTGGTAATTCAGGATGTTGCGATGTTGTAAAATAATACATGATGAAGGAGTTCACATATTATTACTTGGAAAAAAGGATCCTCATTATGTTTAACTTCCTTATAAATTTTGGACAGAGAGTTTGGATATAAGTATTTTGGATAATTATAAAGGCTGGAATGGATTAAGTTTTAAATTGGATACTATTGTTAAGGTTATTTTTGGATTTCCATAAAAAGGACAACCCAGAGGTCAGGCGGCAACCTGTCGCATCTGGCAAGGCTGCTAGACTTGAACACGCAACCGAAGGGAGAAAATGGTGTATAACCTATCACTAACCCACTTGATGTCTAGGATTGAATAATGTAGTTTTTTTAAAGAGTCTGGTAGATGAATTAGAAATTTATTTTTTTGGAACCCTATATGAACAGGATAAATAGGATATTTTTTTAAGTTCTATTATCTTTTAGAGTGAAAGAAGAGTTTGTAATAGAAAGTAGTTAAAGGATGGAAATATACTTGAAAAGTATATATTTTTTTCTTCTCTTATTCTATGAAGAAATAAATTATTAAACTTTAGGTAAGGAATCATAAAACCAAAAATGTGTTATCCGAATACCTTATGTTTTTTTGAACCGATGGTATTTTAAATCATCATAGATTGGTGGCTTTGAGGCCCGCAATTCTACAATTGTTTTTGATTGATGACCTCAATCACTCCATAAAAATATTTACATTTTTCCTCCAATTATATGTCTCTAATTTTCACCATTGTTCTCCTAATCGAGATCATAATTTGGTGGTGACTTTTTCATTCCCCTTTTCCTCTTATTAAGACTAAATTTTATTAACCCAATTTCCGATGTGGGTTTTCCCACAATGGTATTTTCTATTTTCAAACTTTTATTTTTTAAGAACAATTTAAAATTGTGAGGACGCAATTTATTGAAGGAGAGAAGAGTGTAACACCCCCAATATTTCATAGTACATTATTTTTTCAAAGTAATTAAATAACTTGCACTATAGGCAACATCGAGTTCAAGCACACCATAACTTACCAAACTAGCCGTTATGAATAGTAATACCCACTTTTTGAAATTTTATAAATTTTATCTTTCAAAATGGACTTAATTTTTGGATTCGGAATATCGAAATTAGCTTAGAGTGAATTTTTGGTATTTTTCTGAAAATATTCAATTTTTTATGAATAGTGAAAAACACTGAGTTATAGTTTAAACCGAATTTTTATTTAAAAAATTATTTATTTTATTTAAATTTATTTTAGGTCAAAATAGATACATAATACCTATATAAGTTCAATATAATTAATTGGAGTCAGTTTATAATAATTTTAGATATATAAAAATTTTATTGAATTTTTCACCGTCTTTTACCCATCTCCTAGGGGAATTTGCAAATTCACATAAAACATAATTTTACCGTTTCATTGAGTGGAATTTCAAAAATATGAGAAACACGGTTAATATCAAGGATTAAAATGTGGTTCAATAAGATAAAAATAATTCATGTTGAATAGTAACTTTTTACTTTTATTTACCACAGTTAATAGTAAATTGGGTAATTAAGGGTAAAAATGATATTAATATTACCCTAAAACCTGTCCAAATTATATTAGACAAGTGTATCTCGACCAAAAAAAGCTTTATGAATAAAATATTATCATTTAGGTCCACTTGTATTAGATTAGGACATTTATTATTATTTAATTCAAAGAAGAGTTAGAAGAGTTAAAATCAAATTTTAATAACTAAAACATTTTTAATATAGGGTTATAAATAAGATAAATTCTATTATAAATATTCATTATAAAGATAAAATGATTTCCTACATAAATTTATTTTATTTATAATTTTTAGACATTAAATAATTTACTTTATATATGACACAATGATGATGCATTAATTACCGTATTAATGAAAGATTAAGATAATTGATATTATAAATACCCAACTAAATGTAATTTGAGACTTTTTCTGAATTCAAATAATTTTATAGGTTAATATGAAATATTATTATTGGTTATATGAATTTTTTTGAAGTAATAATTCTTTTATAAATTTATAAAAAACAAAATACCCAATAGTGTCACAATTGACATAAAACAGTTTTTAAAACAAATATTATATTATTAATTAATATTCTATTTTTAAAAATATAAGGTTCAGAAAAAAGACTTATATCATGATATTTGTATAATTAATGGACCACTTGGGGGTCTATTTTAAGTTTATAGTAATTTTATTAACCATATAATATAAAAATACAAATAGGCATGGTAAATGTCAAACTAATTAACTAAGAGTTAAAACTAAAAGATAAGGTTAATAAAGTGACCCAAACCTGTATAAAACCTATTGGTTGAGTGTATTTTGACCCATACCCACCTTATCCTAGAAATAAATCAATTTGGAGCCATTATAAACCGAATATGAATTTATTATAAAATAATATTTTATGTTTTTCCTAAGGTGCCCCTCACCCCTCTTTTAAAAGGGCACTCCCCCTTCACTCTAATTCACACCTTCTAAGACATCTGGATTGGCCAAACCCTGCCCAAATACCCTCTAAAATATCCTCCCTTAAACCTATAGGCCTTATTTTGATCATAAATCCAACTTAAGGAGCCCTTTTGATCAAATCAAAAGGAAGAACCTGAAGAAGAGGTAATGATTTCACCACCCTCTTTCATGTTCTTTTATTCTTCCACTTCCTTTTTCTTTGTTGTTTCCATTCCAAAATAATAACTCCAGTATATTCTATATAATGTGATGTTATTATAATTATGGTACAACCAAATTCATTATTCTATCCACCCTTTGAATGACTTGTCACCATACGTGCATACGTACGGCTTATCGTCTCCACGTCGTGGTGTAATTGGTATTCAATACATTATTATTTGGATGGGTATAATAATGATGTGTATATGATGTAAATAATAAATATAAAATGTTCAGGATTCTGTATATATGAGATTACATCCAATTATATATTATTTTAATATCAAAAGAATGATATTTTCACTCGTGCGTATGTACGGATTACCCTCTCCACGACGTGATGAGATTCATTTCCAAGTTCATCATTCATCAACGATTATAATAATATATAATACTAATAAGTATGTAATATATGACATAATAATGCTACTGGATATATATATATATATATAAGTATTTATGTAATTACATATATCTTATTCACTTACTTCTATTCAATACTATATGAAAATGGAAATAGCGTTTATACGTACGTACGGACTACCGTCTCCATAAACAATATTTTCCATTTCATATATATATCTATTATACATATTTATATTCTAAATATATATGATATATAAATCATTTTTTATATTCTGGAATTATTTAAATCATGATCTAAGTGATACAATCAAGAGTAACAAGTTAAAACATGTATGATAAAGAAAGCGATTGTTACCCGAATTATTAATATAACATGGAAAATTATTATTAAATGGGTAGTATAAAGTTATAAATGAATAATGTATGATATCATAAATATTAATATGTTTCTTTTATAATTTAATAACATACTATAGTCTTCATACAGTATGTTAAACGTACCCTCGACTAAAGGAAAGTGCAAGGTAAGGGGTTTTCATCTCACTCCTTATTCCCGTGAGATTCATGACATATTTACACTATTACCTTTTGGGTGGTGTATGTACTTCCCATAATTGTATTATTTGTTTAATATACTTTAATTTATGTGTATTGACATATTCATTGTATGATACTTCTTTAATAGGGTGTATGTTTCGTAAGTTAACAAATTGTTAAGGGTTAATTTCACAATCTCTTTATTATCCAAGGTTGTTTCTACATAAGTATCTACTAGGACATATTTATTATCCATGCCCATGTTTAATAAAAGATTTTTCAAAGGGATTCTTTTTAAGGGACTTTTTTTTACTAAAACATCATTTTAAATGTTTTAAATATTTATTATTCTAAATCATTCTTCTTAATGTCCATGTTCTCAAAATGGTTTTTAAGGATTTATTTATATGAACAAGAATGTTTTTAAAAGGTTAATTACTTTCAAAAGTTTCAAAGTGGTATGAGAAATTTAATTCTAAAATGTCTTTAAATGTCTTCCTTTCTAAATTGTGTGAATTTTAAATGTTTTTAAGAAAAATGGATATTTCTCACAATTATTTTTACAAATCATTTTCATCAATATCAATATCATTTAATAGATTTTAAACTTGTTTGAAGTTTATTTATTATGATACAAATCTTCCATATTTTATTGAAGGTTTTGTGATATATTTTATTGTGGATGTGTAATTTTTATACCATTAATGGTTTATGGATAAAGTATTGACATTTCGTAGGCTAGTTTTTATACGAATGTTTATGTTATTTTTAAACCTTTTCATATGAGGAATGCATTGGACTTAGTAAGTGACTGGTGTAGCCCTCTATAGCTCCTCGATGCATCGTTAGGTCTCATGAGACAAAATAGTGTCTTGGAACAAGTCCTTGACAAAATCTTATTTGTAGTCTTGGAACAAGGCCTTGACTATGTGGTTATGATAGTCTGTAATTATGCATTCCATCATTATGAAAGTGGTTAGTGATATTTCATATGATTATTAGACTAGTAGAATATCCATGTGGATAAGTAAATGTAATTAATTCATTTTATTTTTTCCATATTTTTCTGAAGTTCAAGTTTAAAAGGCTTTTGTTTTAGTTATAAATTTACTTAAATTTTTATGCTTATTTATGAAAGTTTCAACTGTATTGTTATCCTTACTGAGCATTTGAGCTCACCCCTTTCTATGTTTTATTTTTCCGAGGATTCCAAGAAGTTTATTGTGATTGATATGTAGGGTTAAGACAAGGAAATAATGGCATTCATAAAGAATTATTTATGTTGTTTTGTATGTTATAAAGTGTAATATATCATTCATGTATGTAATCTATTTTCCAAGACTGCTAAACCGATCGGTCCTTCGGGACTTGATTCATTGTAATCATGCCAATGTATTAAAATAATGCACCAACTATGGGTAACTAGGGTCAGGGCGTTACATAATTTGTCCATTTGAAGGGCCATATGGACCACGGAATAAGGCCCACCAAATCTGTGAAGAAAACTAGTCCAGCCTTGATGATTGAATTTATAGGCTCAAACCAGAAGCCCAAATTTTATTAAACTCTAAAATATATTCTATGATATAATATCATATATTGGATAAAAATTTAAGGCCCATATCAACAAACACTTGGTCCTATTTTTGCATGAAATTCTATCCCATAATTATGTATTGAATTTTTAAACATTCCACTATTATTGAAATTTATCCCAATAAAATCAACCAGTTGGAATAAAATTTTGTGGGGAGAAACTACATATTTAGGTGAAAAATTTTTTAGAATAAATGGTTTTTATTTTAGATCATATTATTATAAATAAATTCATTCACATTTAGACTATAGAAAAACGTGACTGAAAATTAGACAATAGCACGTGGTTTGGGAAAATAGACCTAACTTTGGATTAAAAGGTCCAATGTTCCCCAAATTTAGATGTTTAACTTTAAATATGAATATATAAAAAAATTTAGAATTTTTTTTCTCTATATTCAGATCTATAGAGGTTCAAATGTTCGGTCCATCATGAAGGGAATTTTTGGAAGGCAAACAGACCACCACCTTGGCCTATAAATACACTCTCCTATTATCTTTGTAAGATTTTAGCACTTCAACACTTAAGAAGGAAATTTTATTGAAAATGTAATTTATAAGGTCCTATTATTACTTTCCTTAATCTTGTTTCAAAAATATATACCTCTCCTCCACTTTTCTTTCCATGTTTGTTTCCCCTTGTTTTTATTTGTAATTGTGTAAGTTTGTTTTAATTTCAATTGAATATTAATGCATGTTTCTTTATCATCATCTATAATTATCATCCAAATTATATTGTGAATTATTAATGGTCTTAAAATAGTTTAAATTAATTTAAAAGTTCCTTCCTATTTTTTTCTCATTCAATCAAAATTTTGTGTTTACTTCTTTAATCATTCGTGTGTGTGTTCGACACACAACTCTTTTCTTATCTCATTATTTTTATTATTATTTTAAATCATCACTATAAACATATTTAGAAATATTATTATCCACACAAATTTCTGAGTAAGTCTATCATTGGTGTCATTCAAAAATTTTGTATGTTAAGTGATTGAGATCTTTAACTAATTTAACTTTCTTCTAATTAATATTGTTTCTATCAAACAAAATATTTTATGGATTAATGACATGTTATGTTTAAAATTTGGATTCCATGGGTTATTGGAACCAAAAATAAACATTGGGTCATGAAATATTTAAACTTCCATAAATGATATTTTATACTGATTAGAACCATAGTTAAGGTTTGGATTAAATCCAAAACAATTGGGTGTTCCGATCAAAATCACCTCGTGAAGTGGATGTTAATTTAATAAAAAAAATTAAAATCTCAATGTTTTCATAATATTAACTCCATAATGATGAAATATACTCCATAATTATTAAATTTGTAAATAAAACTTCATCCATAAATTAATTAAATTAATCTCTTCAAATAAACCCCCACTCAAAATACAAATAAAAAAACAATTGACTATAAAAAAGTACTTGCACCGAGGATTCGACCTAGGTATTGCTATAGACATTAATAGAGAACTGGACCTTTGAATAGTAGGTGGTTGAAAATCATATGTGTTTTAAACTATCATTTTAGAAGGTTCATGGGTGTGAATAGACTGGTCGGTGGATGTCCTAGGTAACACTAGATGTTGGTGTGTGGGGAAGATTTTATGTGAATTGGTTCTTTAGTGAATACCAAATTTATAAAATGAATGTGATTAAAGGTAGTGTTGGTACATTTTCATTGGGATCTGGGAGGATTTAGTGTGATTACAGAGTTAGTCATATCAAAACTGAGTTTGTTCTTGGAGAGATAACATAGTTTCTAGAGCACGTGGTTAGTGATCCAATTGTTAAATTACATTGGGAGTTGGGGTTCCGACTTCGGTGTGAGAATTGGATGATCACATGGTGCCTATAAGGGTTAAGTTGTTGTGATTGGGAAGAATTTTAGTGTTTCAATTAGTGAAACTGATTACTTTCAATAAAAGTCATCCAAATTAAGACTGAATGAAATTTGGAATTGAATTAGATACGGTGAGGTGGAAACTACATCAAGCATATCATTGGACCACTAAAAAATAATTAGCCACGTGATTCCTATAGTGGGGATTACTATGGTTCAAAATCAACTATTTTTATTAGAGTATTATAGTGGGGAGAAACATACACCTTGGTTTTATTAGAATATTATAGTGGGGATCATTCCGAATTATCAGATCCTTATCCCCCACAATCCTCAAGTAAGTGTAACATTTCACTCTTTCCTTGTTCTAGACTATTCTAGTGACACATCCTTATTTATAAAAAATATTCAAGTCCCCATAGATCCCACTTGGTAAAGCGTATATCTTCCCATGAGGATGTGGGTGATCATTTGGTTACTTCCGTGGAACCTTTTTTGCCAGTCCCACACCATCAAGAAACATAGGTGGATGATGTGTCAGCCTGATTAATCTCGTTGGATACTATATATGTTTTAGTGATCTCACCACTCAATATGAAATGGGAGGATGTTATTTTGGAGTAGACAGATATAGTTAGATATTTATCCTTGATGGAGGCGAGTTTTGAGGAAGTTGAATACTTCTTTATAAACTGAACACTTTGTTTACTTTGTGTTAGGTCACCTAATCATTGTATTATATTCCTACATCCCTCAAGGGTGGAAAGAAAATAACATCTTTGGGGAAATAACAGGAGGTTCCACAAAGTCACTCGTCACAAGAGGGTGCCACCTCTTCACCAGAGGATGGGGTCAAGGAAATGGATTCCACTAGTTATGCAATGGATAAATGTATGTTTCTAACATCATTCATATCATTTGGTAACTTGGTGATATAATATAATTTATATTTTTACTGATAAACACCCTTTTCACATTGCCTTCACCCTAGAGCTCGAAAGTATAATCCCTTCTCCATTAGGGATTACTCTGACTAAGTTGACCAATATAGAGGTTGGATCCCTTATTACTTTGTCAAATACTATGATCACAACTTTTTCTCTTAACAACCTAGTCCAAGAATATATCCATATTACTAGGATGGGTTTAGATCAAGGCCTGAATTGTGCATCATTTTATCAGTTGATGCAATGAAAAATACAGAGGGATATCTAGACCTTAGTTTTTGATACCCCTTTGGAAGGTTTGAAAGACCAGTTGGGTAACCTCCGATTTATGTTTACCACCCACATTTATGAGGGTTTTGACTATACTGACCTTCATGCTTAGGTGAAGGATGTGATCTATCTCTAAGAGTAGAATAGGGCCCTTGAATTGAGGGTGGTGGCTACTGAGACTTTCCATTCTATAAAGAAAATTTGGTATGAGGCTTTAAATAATGCTTCCCAACATGTGGTGGAAGTGTAAACTCACTAGTATGTGGTCAATGCTTGTAAGGTTGAAATTGACCATCTCTAGTATGTAATTTTCCTTCTTTGAGAAGATATATCCTAATTTCATCGTGTAATTTGATATTGTATAAAACTATACTAGAGAAACAGGGACTCCTTGACATAGAAGTTAAGGCCAAGCTTGACGCCATTACTAGGGTGGAGGAGTTACAGTAGATAATGGAGGTAGAAACAGAATCATTTGATCAATTGTGCCAATCAGTTACCTCCCATGAGAAGAGGTTTTTAGAGATCAAGGACTCCTCTAATCACATACTATGACAGATTCTTAATTTTGAAACTTTTCATTGGATTTTATATTCATAGAAGAGACTCTGATATGTGGAGATTCCTTCTTCTATATGTTATCAATGAATGGGTCTTCTAAAATTTATATGTTGTTTTCTAGTTTTATTTCATTCATGATGTACATGAAATTACATTGATCAAATTTCATATAAATCATCAATGATACCCATCCTTTTCATAATATTAAGTAAACATGAATTCCTCGATTTGAATGTTTTAAACCATGATAGATTTTCCTCGAGAAATGCTCAAGAATGTCCACCAACACGATATTCCTCACTAATGTATCTTCCCCAGTTATCTTGAGATTACCTAATTCAAAAAATAATAATTTGTCTAAAATACATGTCTTTGAGGGAGAGTGTTCTCCCTTTTTATAAATTTTGTGGACATGGAATGTGTATATTGATGTTTTTCTCTAAGGCCATATGGTGTGCCTCAAAATCATTGTATCTCTTTCATTATATTACCCTAATTCTTTTCTAAGCTTTATATAGGGTAATACTTAGTAGCCTTGGACTCATATTTTCATCAAGCTTCAATATTATGAGTTTTTGGCCTGATAAATTTTTAACTTCTCTATTCTTTCAGACTAAATAATTGGTTCGTTTTAGTTTAAGGTCTTTCTAGATCATACTTTCTATCATTGTAGTTTAGGTTCTTTTTTCTTGTACCTTATGTTATTGTATTTTAGGGTCTTATGTCTTGAACCTTCTATTTCTATAATTTAGGTTCTTTTATATTAGACATTCTATTGATGTAGTTTAGGGTATTTTATCTCAAACCTTTTGTCATTGTAGTTTAGGGTCTTTTAGATCATACCTTGAGATTCCATGCAGTTTAAAGTCTTGATTCAAGGAATTGATTGATGAATATGGAATATGTGGAATACATTCCATGGATTTCCCAAAACACTTAGGGATGTTGAGTTCCTCTGTGGTGTTTCTGGGGCTCATGAGGATCGGAGTTCCTTTCCTACAAGAAGGAGATGCCTCTGTTTAGTAGGTAAAATACCTTATGCATTGATAGCATGGTCAAACATATTTTTCTTCACTCTCTTCCAAGTTATGTGGAAGATTTTTAGGTGTAATATTGGTTGAGGGAGAAATATGAGGGAATTCATGTCTTCTTGTACAATTGGGGCATGGGTTATGTAAGTTATAACCTAAAAGTTTGCATCGATGAATATGGGATGGGGAAGGCATGATGAGAATGACCCATAACATCATGAGGTTTTGGTTTCTACCATGGTGTTACTAGGGCTCATAAGGATTGGGATTTCTTTCCTATAAAAAGGGTATTCCTTTGGTTGGTAGGTCAAATCCCTTATGTGTCGATAGCAACGTCGAACAGACTTTTCTCCATCCTTTTACAAGGTTTTTGAAAGATTCATGAGGACTCAAACGTCAATATGATGAGGTTGGGTATGGAGATATGGATATATAGGAAGGTTATGGTACCCTAGGGTAGTTTAGCTCTGTAAGGACCCAGTTCTTATTTTTGAGGTACAGGCTTCTTCCTTTTCCTTTTCCTTAAGTGTTTTTGAGAAAATATGGAAAATGGAAAAAAATGCTAAATTTCAAAACTACACGCTGTGTACTTTTGGCCGTGTTGGGATGAGTACACGGGGCGTGTAGCCTTGTCGGCGACGAGGGGTGTAGGAACCAACTACACACTGTGTAGTGGTACCTTACACGCCGTGTAATCAGTCGGCAGGCTTGAATAGTAAGGCGGTGGAGTCGCCACCAGTTGGGAGACAGTACAAGCCATGTACTTGGGAGTACATGCCATGTACTCAAGTCAACGGAAGAATAGTGTGGCGGTGCCGCCAAATGAACAGTTAAATGAAAGAAGTACACACCGTGTACTCAGAAGTACACACCGTGTACTTTGTTTTTTCGGCTTGAAACAGGCAGTAGCCTCCTCATTTGGTAGAGGAGGCGTTTGAGCCATTTTGGAGCCAAAGGAGGAGGCCGGATATTTGAAGATCCACCGGGCGTTCGTCTGGAATCCGTTTCAGCTTCGGATGATTTCATTGGAACCACACGGGTAATCCCTCTCCCCTCCTGGTACCATTGTTACCAATGCTTCTCCTAACATAAGTTATTTACGTTTGAATGGGTTTTGTTCTTCATCAAATCTATGCCATTCTTGGGCGTTTCTGGAGTTGGCGTTCACGTATAACATTCGTTGGCGTATAAGGTAGGTGGCTTTGTGTTCATTTTCCAACTATTGTGCATTTTTGTGCGTTTTTGTGCCACGAACCCATGTTGGGGTGTCGTGTGGCTGAGGCCGTTGGTATATTTAATGCCTTGAATTGCATAGGTGATTAAATCGTGATAATAAAATGCTGGTTGGGATCGTTTCTTGGATCCGGAACCACCCCCGGGGTGTGTTTCACTATTTAGTCGTTTGGCCAGGATACCCAAGGGTATGCCTTTAAAGTAGTAATTGAAGAATTGCCTTGATAGGAATTTCTTGTTACTGCTTGTTTACCTATTAGGCATGGCCCGGTTACCTGTTTAGCCTGAGGGCATTGTTGTATTTGTCCTGAGGTCGTTGTTGTGATTAGCATGTGGTCACTGTAATGTATTAGCCTGAGGGCGTGACTATTTTAGCCTGAGGACTGTCGTTATTCCGCCTGAGGGCAACCTTTCATGCCTGGGGGCTTGAATTATGTGCCTGAGGGAGACACTTCCTATGCCTGAGGGCAATTTCTGTTACTCCTGAGGGAAATACCTGCGGGTTGGATTCTGTATGGCCCGAGGGAAAGCCTGAGGGAGTGGTTACTACTTTAGCCTGAGGTCACGGTTCTGGTTGGCCTGAGGGCTTGGTGCTGTTGAGCACAAGAATGTTACTAAATTAAATAAATTACATGAATAATAAAACAGAAATTTAATAGTTAAGTTAGTTACTTTTTAGTACTGCTTAATTTATTGCATTTTATTACTGCACACTATCGTTGCATGCTTACACGCAGTTGGGCATGGGCCTTTGGTGGGTGCCTACTGAGATATATTTCTCACACCCTGTTTGGGTCACGTTTTTCGACCCAAAAAGATTACATTTCTGCAGGTGTAGATAGGGGAAAGAGTCCCTATACAGGTACTTGACTGTTGCTGAGGAGTAGGAGGTCATGGAACCGAGCCTAGGCTCACGATGCTGCTGCCAGCCGTTTTGCTTTGTTTTTCTATACTCTACTTTTGGTTGTATCGTATTGATGTATAGCATGTTTTGGCTGTTTTCTTAGAACTTGAGACATGTAGCATCATCATGTATATATTTTTGGTTATATCCACTGTTGTTGTGTATTTCAGTTGTGTATGGTTTACTACTTACGTTGTTGGTGTATGTTTTATTTTGTATTCTGCTGTGCTACACTTTGACAAATGAGGGCATAGTTTCCCCACTATCAGACCTAGGTCCTCGCTGCTAGTCAGAAGCCTCTGGAGTTTGGGGAAATGCGCTTGAGTTCACGTGGCGAACCGGGCTCGGGGCACCCGTTGCATGGCACCCGGGTCCGGGACGTTACAAAGTGGTATCAGAGGGGGTTTCTTTTCTTGACTTACTATTTGGAGCCTTAGTCAGGGATAGGACGGAACGGTAGTTGGTAATAAGTTGTTCCCGATCGTAGCTAACCCGTGTACAGGGAAAATCTAGTCTACCTCATATTTTTTATTCTTTGGATTTTGTAATTTTACGGTTGATATGATTTCACCGTTGGGTGATGCACTTGGATTATGCTGCTATATTTTATATATGGGTTCTATTTAGTTGCAACCTGATGAGATGAGGGTATGCCATATCATCCATCATATAGGCACATATTAGATATCACATACCATGCATAGTTTCCATGCCATGTAGTTGCATTAGAATTTGCATGTTGTTGTGATAGTTGTTATGCTAGAAAAGCATGTTGTTGTGGTAGCTGCGTGATAAATACATGCCTCATGATATGGTATTTTAGTTGAGCTTGTTTATATAATGGACTCCAAACTTTGCCTTTTGGGTAGTATGGGCCCCCATTGATCGGAATTTGGTGGTTCATTGACTGATTGTTGGTTATAACACGTATAAGATGTCAAACTTTGATTCGTGGGGAGTATGGGTCCCCACGGGTCGGAATTTGACACTTAGGTGCTGTTTATCAGTATTTTCTATGTTCCGGAGAAGTTTCTGAGGCATACTGTCTGGAATCCCAGTATACACACCGTGTAGTATTTTTATACACACCGGTTATGTTCTTCTGTTCGTGAAGAAAAATGAACTTTTTGAGTACACACCGTGTACCTGGAGTACACGCCGTGTAGTCTCTTCCCGTGCCACAAACCGTGTGGGCGGCGACACGGGGTAGGGAAGAGCTTGGGTAAAACACGTCGTGTAGGTCTGTGCACGTCGTGTAGTGTTGACCCGGAGTCCGGTCGTGTAACTAACAACATCGGTCGGGAAACTTCTTCACAGAACACACCGTGTCAATGATGCACACGTCGTGTAGTGTGACCTGGGGACTCGGCCGTGTAACTAACAACACAGGTCGGTTTCACCTCTCCTTGAACATGTCGTGTAGCTATGGGACACGCCGTGTAGTCTTGTCCGAGGACAGACCGTGTGGACTTAGCTGTGTGGCTGGGAAACAGGGGTGGTGTACACACCATATGCGGGTGTAACATGTCGTGTAGTTGTAAGCAGAGTAGTCGGCCGTGTCACAGATGACACAGACAGTTGTAAAATAACATTGTACACTCCGTGTAGATATTATACACGTCGTGTAGTTTTTTCGAATGTAATTAGTGTGGCTTAGCCATGCAGAAGGACCCGGGCAGGGGAAGTGAAGTCAAGTACACGCCGTGTAGTCATTGTACACGCCGTGTAGTCTTGTTTTAAAATTTTTTGAATGTCTTCTTCCTCTTGTTCCTTTGAGGTTCCTTCGCTTTTAGGTCTTAATAATCATGAATCTGAGGCGTGCTTTTGACCTTGTAGTGTCATGCCACCGAGACGACCGCGAGTTGTTCTCCAGGAGAGCGGCGATAATTATACTCCGGAGATGGTGGGACATGGGTTACCAGTGGATCCACTAGCAAAACTAGATACGGCACCAGCTGTTATACCGGACATAGGCACGGAGGCGCAGTTCCGTGAAGGTTTTATGCGGTTTATGCAGACCTTTCAGGGAGCACCGTAGGCTGCTACATCTGTGGCTGAGCTGACTCGTATCTTCCAGCAGCAACATCCGCCTACATTTTCAGGGGATGGCGGACCGCAGGCTGCGGAGTCTTGGCTAGGATCAATGCAGACTATTTTCGAGCATCTTGAGAGGCCTCCAGGGCGGGGGGTCAAGCTCGCAACTTACATGCTGCGTGATTCTACCAAGAGGTGGTGGGATGTTACCACCCAGTCAGAGCATCACAGGGACATGGAATGGGAAGATTTTCAGGCAGTCTTCTATGAATTCTTCTTTCCTGAGACGCTGAGGGTAGATAGAGCTCGAGATTTCATGAATCTGCAGTAGGGTTCTATGTTAGTGATGGACTATTCTGCTCATTTTACGGAGCTTAGGTGCTTTTTACCCGTGCTGGTGGGTGATGAGACGTTGAGAGCCAGGCGTTTTGAGGATGGTCTTCAGTATGAAATCCGAGCGCTGGTGAACGTTTTTAGGTTGCCTACTGTACATGCCATCGTGAACCAGGTGCTGATTATGGAGAGGAACCTGTGAGAATCTGGTGGTGTGGGCCAGGGCGGTTCAGCACCAGTTATTAGTACTATTTCTGCTGGCAAGAGGAAGAGACAGATGGACTTCTCTCAGGGCGGCAGTACCAGCCAGTCAGCTTCTATAGGTGGACCGATCAGGTGCTACCAGTGTGGTAGAGAGGGGAACAAGAGACTACAGTGTCCATGAGACCCAGTGGAGTGCCGAGCTTGCGGCAAGATGGGTCATCTGCAGCACTTTTGTAGAGTGTTTCTACTAGTGTCTAGTGAGAGGGGTTCTGTGCAGACTCCACGTGCGGGGGCAGGACCAGTGGCTTCTTACCAGTCTGAGAATTGGAATACATTAGGGCGTGTAGGCAGAGATGGTGGTCGTGGCCATAGTAGCCAGACACCAGGATCTCAGAGGCAGTAGGGAGGGACAGCTCAGGGTAGCCAGGCTGTGTCGTAGGGATGCAGCACTGGGCAGGCAGATGCAGTGCAACAAACCCAGTAGGAGCTAGATCCCAGACCTTCTACAGTCGGAGGTACTATTCTAGTAGCTTCTATATTATCTTCAGTACTTTTTGATACATGTGCTAGGTATAGTTTCATATCTGTACCCGTTGTGGAGAGCCTTGGGCTCGGTGTTTCTTCTTCTTCTGATATCATGACGCTAGACACTCCGTTGGGGACTAGAACGGATGGTGTGTGTCAGTTCAAGGAGTGCACCCTTGAGGTTGATGGGTGTCACTTCCTTTGGGACCTCTATGTCTTAGAGATGACAAGCTATGACGTCATTCTTGGGATGGACTGGTTGGTTCCCTTCCGAGATTTTGTAGACTGCTATCGTCATAGGGTGTGTTTCACGTCACCAGAGGGTAGAGAGTTTCTATACAAGGGCGAATGGGATGTTCAGGCGAGTCGAGCTAGACCAAAGCATCATGGGAGAGGTAGAGTCCTATCCTAGATTACGAGCTTATATCTGGATGACCAGGGGACTTGTAAGACGGATTTCCCTCCAGTTGTCGATCATTTCAGGGATGTCTTCCCGGACAACTTTTTAGGTCTACCTCTGGTGCGTGAGGTGGATTTCCCTATTGAGCTTATGCCAGGAGCAGCACCGGTGTCCATTCCTCCTTATAGGATGGCCACGCCTGAGTTTCCGGAGCTCTAGAGGCAGTTAGAGGAGCTACATGCAAAGGGTTTTATCTGACCCAGTACTTCTCCTTGGGGTTCTCCGGTCCTTTTTGCGAAGAAGGCGGATGGTACCCTTAGGCTTTGCATGGATTATTGGAATCTGAACCAGTTGATGGTTAAGAACTGATATCCCTTGATGAGGATAGATGATCTGTTCGATCACCTTCATGGAGCATGAGTATTCTCGAAGATTGACTTGAGATCCGAATATCATCAGTTGTGCGTTAGACCACCTGATATACCTCTCACAGCTTTCAGGAGCAGGTATGGTCTATATGAGTATACGGTTATACCGTTCGGACTGACAAACGTGCCAACAGTTTTCATGGCTCTGATGAATCGTGTGTTCCATCCGTATCTTGATTCTTTTGTGGTAGTATTCGTGGACAACATCTTGGTGTACTCCCACACTCGACATGACTATTCCACCCATCTTGAGATCATATTTAGTACACTAAGAGAGAATTGGATATATGTTAAGATCTCAAAGTGCCACTTTTGGATAGACCAGATTCACTTCCTGGGTCACATTATCTCAGAGGAAGGAGTTGCAGTAGACCCAGAGAAGGTGAGAGCATTAGTTTTCTGGGAGAATCCTAAGAACGTGTTTGAGATACGGAGTTTCTTAGGGCTGGCTGGTTACTACAGACGCTTCATACAGTACTTCTCCCACTTAGCAGCACCGTTGATAGGTCTGACTAAGAAGGGTGTGAAGTTCGTTTGGTCGGAAGCTTGCGAGGCAGCTTTTCAGGACCTGAAGGGAAGGTTGACATCAGCACTGATCCTGATACTCCCAGAATAGGGGAAGAGCTATACAGTTTACTGTGATGCATCAGGGATTGGGCTGGGATCTGTTTTGATGCAGCATGACCGAGTTGTCGCGTTTGGGTCTCAGCAGTTGAGGCCACATGAGAGTAATTACCCGGCGCATGATCTCGAGTTGGTTACAGTTGTTCATGCATTGCGCTGTTGAAGACACTATCTTTTGGGGGATCATTTTGTGGTTTTCACCGACCACAAAATCCTCAAGTATATCTTTACTCGGCGTGACCTGAATCTGAGGCAGAGAAGGTGGGTTGAGTACCTACAGTCCTTCTATTTTGAGCTTGCCTATACACCTGGTAAAGGTAATGCAGTAGCTGATGCACTGAGCCGGAAGACTCAGATACAGGCAGTGCAGGAGGCCAGTGGTGAGTGGCAGCTTATGGCTCTGTTCTCTGAGATTCATCTGGAGGTACATGACAGTCAGGGGTAGACATATCTCTCCTCGTTAGCTGTGACTTCTACCCTCCTGTTTAGAGTGAGGATGAGGCAACTATCTGATTCAGAAGGCATAGTTCTATGGGAATCAGTGGCAAATGAGGACCCTCCTCCCGGTTGGATGATAGGCGACGACGAGGTTTTGCGTTTCCATGGATGAGTATGGGTTCCAGGGGATATACGCGAGGAGCTGATGCGGGATTTTCATGCTTCATCTTGGTCAGTTCATCTCGGGGTTACCAAGATGTACTGAGACTTGAGACGTCAGTACTGGTGGCCGGGTATGAAGAGAGAGATAGCTGGGTTTGTTACGAGATGTTCCACCTGTCAGCAGGTGAAGGCAGAGCATCAGAGACAAGCTGGACTGTTATAGCAGTTACCCATTCCAGAGTGGAAATGGGATGATGTCGCAATGGATTTTGTGATGGGTTTGTTGAGGTAACCTTGTGGAAATGACGCCGTGTGGGTTTTTGTGGACAGACTCACAAAGGTAGCTCACTTTTTTCCAATCAAGGTGACCTTTGGTGTGGTGGAGCTCGGAAGGCTGTATATCTGAGAGATCGTACGTCTTCATGGGGTCCCTCATTGTATCGTTTTAGATAGGGATGCCCACTTCACGTCTCATTTCTGGAAGAGTTTTCATAGGGAGCTGGTTACACAGGTGCTTCTGAGCACAGCATACCACCCTCAGATAGATGGCCAGTCAGAGCGGACGATACAGGTGCTAGAGGACATTCTGCGCACATGCGTCCTAGACTTTGGGGTCTCTTGGGAGAAGCAAATACCCTTAGTCAAGTTTGCCTATAACAATAGTTTTCAGGAAACTATTGAGATGGAACCATACGAGGATTTATATGGTAGGTCATGCTGATCACATTTGTGCTGGTTAGAGGCAGGTGAGGCAGCTTTACTAGGGCCACAGCTCGTGCAGGAGACATCTGAGCAGGTCCAGTTGATTCGGAAGCGGATGGATACCACGCAGTCTCGTCAAAAGTCTTATGTTGATCGCCGCAGACGACTTTTGGAGTTCGTGGTCGGGGATCAAGTTTTTCTACGTGTTTCACTGAGGCTGGGACACAAGTGGATCAGGAGACAGGGTAAGCTTTCACTGAGGTATGTGGGGCCATTCGAGATTCTGGAGAGAGTCAGGCTGGTTGCCTATCGGTTGCAGTTACTATAGCGGTACCAAGTCATGCACGACGTCTTCCACGTGTCTCAGTTACGTCACTACCATTCAGACTCATCTCACATCTTTCAGCCTGAGAAGGTTGAGCTTCAGCATAATGTGTCCTTTGAGGAGCATCCAATCCGTATCATTGATAGGAGCATGAAGGTTCTCTGAGGCTGGTCATTTCCTCTCGTACGGGTGCTATGGAAGCATGGCCGAGTGCAGGATGAAACCTGGGAGCGGGAGGCCGACGTACATGCTCAGTGGCCAGAGTTATTCTGAGCTTTATCTTCGCCACCCTTGGAAGGGAAATTCGGGGATGAATTGCTATAAGGGGGAATTTTGTAAGGACCCGGTTCTTATTTTTGAGGTACATGCTTCTTCCTTTTCCTTTTCCTTAAGTGTTTTTGAGAAAATATGGAAAATTAAAAAAATGCTAAATTTCGAAACTACACGCCGTGTACTTTGTCCACACGCCATGTACTTTTAGCCATGTTAGGATGAGTACACGGGGCGTGTAGCCTTTTCGGTGACGAGGGGTGTAGGAACCGACTACACGTCGTGTAGTGGTACCTTACACGCCATGTAGTTAGTCGGAAGGTTCGAATAGTAAGGCGGTGGAGTCGCCGCCAGCTGGGTGACAGTACACGCCGTGTACTTGGGAGTACATACCGTGTACTCAGGTCAACGGATGAATAGTGTGGCAGTGCCACCAAATGAACAGTTAAATGAAAGAAGTACACGTCGTGTACTCATAAGTACACGCCGTGTACTTTATTTTTTCGGCTTAAAACAGGCAGTAGCCTCCTCATTTGGAAGAGGAGGCGTTTGAGCCATTTTGGAGCCAAAGGAGGAGGCCGGATCTTTGAATATCCACTGAGAATTCGTCTGGAATCCAATTCGGCTTCGGACGATTTCATTGGAACCGCACGGGTAAGCCCTCTCCCCTCCTGGTACCGTTATTACCAATTCTTCTCCTAACGTAAGTTATTTACGTTTGAATGGGTTTTGTTCTTCATCATATCTACGCTGTTCTTGGGAGTTTCTGGAGTTGCCGTTCGGGTATAACATTCATTGGCATATAAGGTAGGTGGCTTTATGTTCATTTTCCAACTATCGTGCATTTTTGTGCGTTTTCGTGCCACGAACCCATGTTGGGGTGTCGTGTGGCTGAGTTTGTTGCTATATTTAATGCCTAGAATTGCATAGGTGATTAAATCATGATAATAAAATGCTGGTTGGGATCGTTTCTTGGATCTGAACCACCCCTGGGGTGTGTTTCACTGTTTAGCCGTTTGGCCAGGATACCCGAGGGTATGCCTTTAAAGTAGTAATTGTAGAATTTCCTTGAGAGAAATTGCTTTTTACTGCTTGTTTACCTGTTGGGCATGGCCCAGTTACCTGTTTAGCCTGAGGGCGTTGTTGTATTTGTCCTGAGGGCGTTGTTGTGATTAGCTTGTGGGCATTGTACTGTATTAGCCTGAGGGCGTGACTATTTTAGCCTGAGGGCTGTCGTTATTCCACCTGAGGGCAACCTTTCGTGCCTGAGGGATTGACTTATGTGCCTGAGGGAGACACTTCCTACGCCTGAGGGCAATTTCTGTTACGCCTGAGGGAAATACCTTCTGGTTGGATTCTGTATGGCCTGAGGGAAAGCCTAAGGGCGTGGTTACTACTTTAGCCTGAGGCCACGGTTCTGGTTGGCCTGAGGGCTTGGTGCTGTTGAGCACAAGAATGTTACTAAATTAAATAAATTAAATGAATAATAAAATGGATATTTAATTATTAAGTTAGTTACTTTTTAGTACTACTTACTTTATTTCATTTTATTACAGCACACTATCGTTGCATGCTTACACGCAGTTGGGCACGAGCCTTTTGTGGGTGCCTACTAAGATATATTTCTCACACCCTGTTTGGGTCACGTTTTTCAGCCCAAATAGATTACATTTATGTAGGTGTAGATAGGGGCAAGAGTCCCTATACAGGTACTTGAATGTTTCTGAGGAGTAGGAGGGCATGGGACCGAGCCTAGGCTCGCGATGCCGCTGCCAGCTGTTTTGCTTTGTTTTGTTATACTCTGCTTTTGGTTGTATCGTATTGATGTATAACATGTTCTGGATGTTTTCTTAGAACTTGAGACATGTAGCATCATCATTTATATATTGTTGGTTATATCCAATGCTATTGTGTATTTCAGTTGTGTATGGTTTACTGCTTACGCTGTTGGTGTATGTTTTATTTTGTATTCCGCTACACTACACTTTGACCAATGAGGGCATAGTTTCCCCACTATCAGACCTGGGCCCTCGCTGCTAGTCGACAGCCTCTGGAATTTGGGGAAATGCGCTTGAGGTCACATGGCAAATCGGGCTCGGGGCACCCGTTGCGTGGCACCCGGGTCCGGGACGTTACAAGCTCTTATTTGAAGCCCGTTCCCTATGCCTTGTGGTTTTGAATCATGGGGTGTGGGCCATCAAAAGGTTTGGGAATGGAGTGTTGTATACCTTCTTTGAGAAAGGGTATTAAACATGGTGAAATAATTTTAAGGATGTCAAATCCACTTGAATAGTCTGGTTATAAGGATTCTAAATCATGGTCCAAATTTCTTGGGTTATGAGGATGATATGGGAAAATTGTGTTGTGAATGGCCCAAAACACTATGAGGTGATGAGTTCTTCCACAGTGATGTTAGGGCCTACAAGGATCGAAAATACCTTTTTGCAAAGTGATTAATTTTCTTGATGACCATAGTCATATATGAAAGAGTCATAGGCATACATTCAGAGTCAAACAAAGAGTCTCCTGAAGTTGGGTATCTTTTCATAAGGACTATGGAAGGTTCATAGTGATCTGAGGCACTCAAACCATGATGTTTGATTTGTGAAAAAAAATCAAGAAGGGTTCAAGAACCCTAAAATTTGTGTTTATGCCTAGTGAACACATTATCATGGATAGGATAAGTGAAAAACCAAAATTATAACTTTTTCTTGGACTAGGGGTTCTAGATAATATTGCTCGGCTTTTACTAGGGCTACAAAGTAGGCCCTATGATATTTTAAGCCTCATTCATTTACACTCTAATTTTTTCCTAAACTCTGGAGATAAAGAGTTTAATGAGTAAAGACGTGACTTTTTATCAGGTTTCCCTTTTAGGATTTAAACCTGACAAATTTTGTGTCTCTTTCACTAGAATTTAAAGATCTTGTGATTTGGACCACCAAAGGATGAAGTTTAAGGTTGTACAACTTTGACCAATGTACAGGAAGTTTAGGGCCATAACGCACATGGACCTAATATGGAATGTTAAACCAGAACCCAATTAGGATACCTAGGGTCAAGAGTACTCTGACATCCTTCTGAGAAGAAGTTGAAAATTTTATAAATCATGGATCAAGTTTCTCAGATCATGAGTAGTGATATGTGAAAATCATGTTGGGAATGGATGAGAACACTCTATTCTATTGAGTTCTTCCACAGAGGCATTAGGCTCACAATGGTTAGAAATCACTTTATACAGGGCCAAGATATCTTTGGTTGGTAGGTATGAGCCCTTATGCATTGATATCATGGCCAAACAGAGAGATCTATTTTCATTTACAAGGTTCATGAATGGGTTTTAGTGAATAAGGTACTCAAGACATGAAGTGTGATTTACAGGCCGAGGGCCTTAAAGATGATGGAGGCACCCCATGATTTGGATAAATAGGGTAATTATATTATGGTCCTTTGATAAGAGATGATGATGAGTGATGGTATTCACATTTTTACATCATTGAGTGGGTATGTGCTCATTGTGTAGTTTTTATTTCATACAACTAGGACATTTACCTTACATTTTAATGTCATGCAGTTAGAAGATTCACTGCATAGGTTTGGACCATATGTAGTTTAGGGTGAATTATTTTATACATTGTGTTTAGGTATAGTCTTGTAGATCTGGTTTTCACTATGTATCATGTAATGATAGGAACCAATCCATACATATTTCTTTTATAGATGTTCCTTGTGAAGGTCTGACTCATACACAGGGATAGTGGGAATTTATTTTATCATGGAAGGACCCAGGAATCAGAGATCCAATAGTCACTACATATCTTGTAAGGATAAGAATCAATCCACACATAGTTATTAAATAGGAAAAACTCTATAACTTTTTTACCCATACGTATAGGGGGGAATTGTTCCTATCAATTACTGTAGTTGGGCTCTGGATTAGAGATATGGACATCACTATATATCATGTGATGATATGAATCAAGAAACATGTAGTTCTTGAGAAGCCATGTAGTTTAATGTCATATGGTAAGGAAATAGGATTCCCAATGTGAAAAGGGGATATTACTATTATACCCAAGACCAGAGATCTATGAATCATTGTGTATCCTTTGAGGACATAAATCAATCCATTCATAGTTCTTGGATGAAACCTCCCTATGTAGGTTTGACCTGTATGCAAGGAGGCATCATTTTGGTGTTTATTTATTTTGGTTGGGACTAGGATTGGAGATATAGGCATCATTATGTATCATGTTATCATAGTAATCAAGTCATACATAATTCTAGAATGAAGTTGTGGTGGGAGACTGACACCAAGGGTAGTGGTCCTCTCGTGTGAGGTCTACAGTAATGCACAATTTTTCATCATGAAGGGGACATAAATCGTGTAGTTTAAAGTCATATATAAATGACTCATGGTGTGAATTTTAAGATCTTTCATCCATAACCATGACAACCTTGTCATGATTTGATATGCCTTGATCATGCAGGGAATCCCTTACCAAAATTTCTAAGCTAGCATGAGTTATGCTCAGTGTGAGAAATAAGAAATGGAAAAGGTTCCTCACAACATGGAGGTAATTGAAGAAAGGAAAATCTAATTTTGTATCATGAGGTGGATGGTCCATGATATGGGATACAATCAATCCTACATATCTCATTGACATGAGAATCAAGTTGTATGTAGTTCTAGAAACTCATGCAGTTTAATGTCGTACGACAAGGATATCAGTCATGCAGTTTAATGCCTTATGGTAAGTATGTGGGTCACTTGATGTAGAAGTAAAATAATATTTATGATGGGACCAAGAATAGATCTACAGGATTCACTATGTATCCTATGATGGTAGGAATCAAGCCACACATATTTCTTGGATGAATAGATTCCCTATGTTGATCTGACTCTCACATATGGATACAGACATTTCATCTTTATCTCACACAAATATATCTCGTGTGTATTGAATAGATGGTGATATGATGATTCTCGTGTAGTTTATAATTATTTAGTGAGGAAGTATTCTATGAAATTTAGTGTCATGTAGTAAGGACAAGAGACACTATGCATTTTAATGTCTTGCTGATGGGACTGGTTCCATATAGTTTAATTTAATGTGGTCAAGATGAGAGACTTCATGTATTTTAACATCTTTTTACCAGGACAAGAGACACATTGCAGTTTAATGTCTTGTGATTGGGACTAGTTTCATATAGTTGAATGTCATGTGGTCAGGATGAGAGATGTTGTGCAATTTAACATCTTGTTTATAGAATGAGAGATGATTTGCAGTTTAATGTATTATTTTTGGGACCTATTCTATAAATTTTAATGTCATGTGTTTAGGATGAGAGACATTGTGCATTTTAACATATTTCGACCAAGATGAGAGATGTTTTGAAATTTAATGTCTTACTAGTGGAACCTATTCCATACAGTTTAACATCATGTGGTTAGGACGAGAGACGTTGTGCAGTTTAACTTCTTTCTTCTAGGATGAGATATGCTGTGTATTTTAATGTCTTTCTTCTAGGGTATATTCTATACATTTTAAGGATATGTGGATAGGATGAGGGATTTTATGTATTTTATCTTCTTTCTTCCTAGATGAGAGATGTTTTGCATTTTAATTTCTTACTACTAGGACCTATTCTCTATAGTTTAACATTTTGTGGTCATGACAAGAAATGTTGTGTAGTTTAACACCTTGTTGTTAGGATGATAGATGTTGTGTAGTTTAATATCTTTTTACTGAGACACATTCCATATATTTTAACATCTTGTAGTCATGATGAGAGATATTGTTTAGTTTAATGACCTTCTACCAGGACGTAGATGTTGTGAAATTTAATGTATTTCTACTGGGAACTGTTTCGTACAATTTAACTTCATGTGGTCAGGATAAGATACATTGTGCATTTTAATGTCTTGCTACCAGGATGAGACAAATTTTTCAGTTTAATGTCTTACTACTGGGACATGTTCCTTATATTTTAACTTCATGTGGTCAGGATAAGAGACGTTTTGTAGTTTAATGTCTTGTTATTGGTGCATATTTTGTATAGTTAAATGTTATTTGTTTAAGATAAATATGCTATGCAGTTTAATGTCTTACTACCAGGATGAGATATTCTTGATGGAATCTATGCAAAGTATTTCATATGAAACCTCACATTTTTTGGGGTTGTGACATTCTCTTTTTCCATTGTAGACAATGAGTAAGCTCTATTTTGATAGACCTTATGTATGATATAAGTCCCTTCCCATTTGGGTTCCAACTTCAGAGGTTTCTTTCCTTGAATCATTGGGGTTCCGATATCCAACACCAGTTCTCCTTGGAGGAACCAACAAAGGTTAACCATTTTATTGAAGGCTTGTATGATCTGATTCTGATGGACTTTGACGTTTTGTAGCATGCACAACCTATTCTCACTGAGCCTCTCTAATTCATCCAGACACATTTGTGATTTCTCATTATCTGAAATTTTTCCACAAATGGCTATTCAGAGTGAAGGCAACTAGAATTATATGGTAAATACTACTTTCTTCCCATACATTAATGAATATGGTGTTTCTTTTGTAACAGTACAGGTAGTGGTACAGTAGGCCGATAAAGCAAGGAGGATTTTTTTTTGACTAGGATTTCTTGTCCCTATTCACCATCTTCTAGAGTATATTTTTTATATTCTAATTGAAGGCCTCTATCTATCCATTTTCTAATTCATGATAGTGGGATAAGTGATTGGAATTGATGTTGTACTCCTGGTAAAATTTATTCAACTCTATAGAACAGATTTTGGTGTCTTTGTCCGTAAATATCATGTAAGTGACTCCAAATATTATGATGATATGGGACATTATGAAGTTGATGATATTCTTCATACTAACTTCCTTCAGGGTTATTTCCTCATCCCATTTGGAGAAGAAGTCAATAGCAGTAAGGATATACTTAAATTACTTAGTCGTGGATGGGGGATATGGCCCCACAATATCCATTACCTATATGAAAAAGGACCAAGGATATTTAGTTGTATGTTGAAATTATGGGGGTTGATGGGTGAAATTTTCATCAATATAGAATTCATGAAATTTCATGATGAATTCTACACAATCTTGTATCATGGTTTTCAAGTTGTATCCTAGCCTCCTGATTTGGTGGGAGATCCTGGTTCTAGACTGATGAGCACTATAGATGCCTACATGGACTTCTTCCATGATGGAGAAAATATCTCCTTATGTTATGAATATGGGGAGTATTTCATAGAAGCCTCACCTATAGAGGGATATTTTCTCATTTGAATTATCTCACAGGGTAAATTTCACAGCTTAATGCCAAATTTTCTCCCTTCTAGCGTGGCCTGTCTGGAGGGTCCCATTTTAGAGAAAACCAATTATAGGTTCCATCTATCCAAGGGTGGATATCGATTCATCATGATCTGGGATGGTGTTTACCTAATTGAATTCTTTCATGTCACATATGATGATTGATGAGACTATTCTTTGGTGCGTGATACAAAAGATTATTTCCTCCTGATCAGGGTTAGTTGAGACTGTGGATGCATTAGCTAATGTTTTAATCTGAGCATTCTAAGATTAGGGAACATGATGAAATGTGGGATAAATAGGTAACTCTTCCATTATTCCCCTAATGTAGTTATTGTGAGGGACCATTTCTTCATTTTTGATGGCATACTTTCCATTGATTTTCTTTATCACTATCTTGGAATCCCCTTTGATGCTTAGTTACGCTATCTATAGTTGTAGGGATAATTCCAAACTAGAGATGAGGGCTTTTTATTATTACTCATTATTCATGAAACCTTTGGCTGGTGAAAAAGAGTAGGGAAATTTTTATTTATTCAGAGAAACAAGCACAATCCCTAAGACAACCTAATTGAGTTTTGGTTTTTCTAGTCTTTTTCTGATAAGGCTTTGGGATGCACCATCAAAATATATATCCCATGTCTGGGGAGTGTCATGGGCCTAGAAAACCTCTTTCATCTAGATTATTGGTATCTACTGGTGTACATTTTGGGGTGGTATGTGCTACAAATAAATCTGTCAGGGCCTGCCCTCTCACTAAATTATGTTATACAAACTGAATGTTGTGTTGTTGCAAAATGACCACACATCAGGCCAAATGCCCTATTAGCATGGTACAACCAAGGATATAATTGAGTGGATTGATATAAGAGACTGGGTGGAAATTGTGGTGCTATAATTAATGCCTCGACTTATGAACTGAAAATATGAGTGTGAGGCGGTTCTTTCCGACATCTGAGTAGTATGTCTCAGTACCTAGCATCATTCAGATTAGGTAGTAAGGACTATTATCAATTCTTATAGGATTATTTTATGTGAGGAGAGTTCCAAGTGATCATTCCATGGTAGAAAAATATAAGATGATTGGATTCCCTTCCACAAAAAGCTTCAGGACCAGTTTGTGTAGCAAGTACATCTTGAGACCCTCAAAGGCTTATTGACATTCATCATCCCATTGCTAGGAGATTAAATTCTTCATTATCTTGGTAAAGGGGAGAGATTTTATAGCCAAGTTGAATATGAAACACCAAATGTAAGTGAGATTACCTTGAAACCCCATCAGTTATTTGAGGTTTATATGGGTGATATTTCTAGAATAACACTAGTATTTTATGGTTCAACATTGATGTTAAGATGGAATACCACAAATCCAAGTAACTTCCTTGATGTTTCCCCAAAAGTTCATTTTAGCAGATTCATTTTTATATTTTTTGTTCGTAGCTTGTCGAGTGTTTTTTGAAGATCCATGAAGTGATCACATAACTATTGGGATTTGACCACCATGTCATCAACATAACATTTGAAAAGAAGGGGTTAAATATATGATGTGTGGCATGTTGGTATGTATGACCATCATTCTTTAATCCAAAGGACATGACCTGATAACAAAAGATACCCAAGGGTGCCCTGAAGGAATTAGATTCCTCATATTTAAGGTACATCTATATCTAATTGTACCCTAAGTACCCATTCATAAATAATAGGGCTTGGAAGCTAGTAATTTCATCAATCAAGAACTCTATGATTAGAAATTGGAATCTATCCTCTAGGAAATGTTGATTAAGGTCTCCAAAATCAGTACATGCCCTAATCTTCCAATTATTCTTGATAGGGATGATGTTGGAAAGCCATCATGGGTATTTCACTTCTTAGAAAAAGTTTTATTTGATCAATTGGTCAACTTACACCTCTATATTGGTATCATGATAGGGGTTCATCCTCCTAGATTCCTTCCTAAATCCTCAATAGGCATTGGGTAAGTTCAGATGATACATAACCACATATGGATTCAATTGAGGCATTTCTATATAGTTCTAAGCAAACACGTATCAGTGTTTCCCTAGAAATGAAATGTACATATATTTCTCTCAGAGAGGCATGGAAACTCTAATCAATGTAGGCTTCTAGTCTTCTTATGTTCCCATATTTACCTATCTAAGCTCATCAATAGTGGTTCATATTCCTTCCTCGAATGTGGGAGGGGAATGTTTTAGGTAAGCCTTATCTTCTTCAACCTTTGAGCCTATGGAGGAATTTTTAGATGAATTCATCAATATAAGGGTCTCTCTGTCACTGTCAGGGTGAGGGAGGCCATGGGAGGAGACTTTATTATCCCATACCACTAGATTTGTTGTAGAGATATTCTGAAACTAATCCTATTTTTTACTATCATTGGGAAAAGTCAAACCTTGGACATACGAGATTAATTTTACTCCCTCAACTAGATTTATGGGTGGCACATAATCACTATCGATCATACTCCAGGGATTTACAGAGGTAGTTCCCAAGACATTGGGGGCTATAATATGTGTACTTTCATCCACCATCGGTTATTTTCCCTCCCTTTTCTAGAATCCTGCCTCACCACATGTGGCTTTGAAAGACTCAAAGGGGAAACTATCACCATGTAGTATTATAACCTTTCCATTGATGGGGTATTTCAAACATTTATGGAATGTTGAAGGTACCTCCATGTGGGTATGATGCCATGGTCTTCTGAGTAAGACATTCTATGTGGTTTCTTTCTTGATAACCATGAACTCAGCATCAAATGTGAGGTCCCCAAAGTGTGTTTTGAGCTTAATCATCCTGAGATGTCTTTTCTCATGCTTATCATACCCTTGAATGGTCATATTTGTGGGAGATAGGTCCCATTTTCTATATCCAAAACATCGAAGGGTTAGAATCAAGATGAGGTTATTCCTAGAATCATTTTCAATTAGAGCCCTTTGGACATTGATATTATTGGGTCTGCCTAAAACATATAGCAGCTTGATGTGTCCCTAGAAGACCTATTCTTAATCTTATTTTGTGAATAATATGGAATCATGGAATTTGTCTAGAATGTTCTGTAACACACCAATATTTTAATAAATATTTCTCTTTAAATATTTTTATTTCTTCAATAGGTTGTGTTGCATGCCACCGTGAGTTTAAACAAACCATAAGACACTATTAGTATAAACTAGCCATTAAATTGGTGGGAATAAATATGAATAAATAATTTATTAAATAAATATAAATCTCCAAATCAATATAAATGTATTGATAACTTCTTAGAAAATAATCACACTTTTAGTAAAACCACTTTATTCTTCAAAAATATATTTTCCTCAAAAATGATTTTTTATTTTTTTATGAAGGAAAATAAATTTTTAGAAGTTATAGAAAATGGATTTGAAAAAATTAATTTAATTTTTTGAATTCATAATGTCAAAAAAAATTAGGGAAACATTTATTTTTTAAGGAATATTGAAAATAATAATTTTTATTACAAACTGCATTTTATTTTTAAAGTATTTACAAGGTCAAATTTTGTATTGGATTTGTTTTAAATTTTAATTAGTTCATTTTGATTTAAAATAATCCAATTATGGTTTTTGAAAATTATTTTATACATGAATTTTTTGTAAAAACATTTTATGTTTTTAAAAAGAAATCTTTCTAAAAAACTATTTTTCTATGGAATTTTACTGATTTTATTTTAAATTAAATTCTGAAACTTTTATGCTTTAAATTTTGAAAAATTGATGAAAAATTTTTATTCAAAAGGTCCAAAATTAAAAAATATCAACCTTTATTTTTTTCCAATATTAATAGTAACCTTGGTAAAAAAAATATTGCCATAAAGGGTAAATTAGATAATTTAGGTTAAAAATAAAATGATAAACACTATAAAATGACCCTAAAACATGACCAAATATTATTGGATGAATAAAATTAAACCCTTATCACCTAAGAATCTAAATTAAGTTGTTTAATGGACACATTTCCATGAAAATTGCTTATATAATATTTAAATCAATGAAAGTCATAAAATGTCACTTTCTTTGTCTTAAATATCCTTTATGTATCCACATGGGTAAAAAGTTATGTAATGAACTAATTTAACTGTAAATTTTTTACTTAATTAACATATTTTCATAATATAAATTTATTTTTGACTTTTTGGTTCACTTAGATGATATTATGGTAAATATAAAATCTTATTTAATAAAAATTTAAACATGTCGCATTCATGTTTTAAATAATGTAACATTTTTTATACAATGTTACCCAAAGTAAATATTCAACTATAAATAATATTATTAAATATAGAATATTTATATTCATTTTAGTATTTTAATATTAATTTTTAATACAAAAATATGTATATTAAATAATTACACAATGCTGATGTAGTAATTATTTTATTAATGGAAATATCAAATAAATTTTATTAAAAAATGAAAATAAATAAAATTTGAGATAGTTAATGGAATTAAAGGATTTTATATATTATCTTGACATATTAGGGATATAATAATAATAATAATTAAAGACAAATTTTTATATTTATATTTTTAAAATTTCAAATAATTAATAGTTTCCAAATTTACATTAATGATATTTCATCAAAATAATATATTATTAAATTATTAAAAAATCATAAAACATCCTTAAAAATGAAAAATAATTATTATATGGTTTATAATTTAATAAATTGTTCATTTATGGTATAATTTACATCACATAAGTAAAAATTACAACCTTTTAATATTGAAAGAGTCACTACCTTAGTTAAAATTAAAATAGGTTAACTAAGGGTTAATCAAAATGATATGGTTAAAAATAAAATCAAAACTTATCTAAAATCTATTAGTTGATGATTCTAAAAACTTATCTCATATTATATTTAAATAAATGTCCTTTTTGAGTTATTTTTATTGATATTGAATTTTTTTTATAAATTAATATTTTTACAAATTCTAGAAGTGCCCCTCACCTTAATTATAAAAGGTCACCTCCTCCCTCACTTCTTCAGATCACATTGAGACTTAAAGCTCACCTATATCCTGACCATTTATCTTATCAACATACATATACACATCCTAACTATTTTTTTATTCTCAAAATACCAATCGTAGTGTCCCTAAGTGTAACGAACCGTATTTTTAGAGCGGATAAAATGCGAAGGTTTTTGAACATTTTCTTTTATCAGTGGGTCAGTTTTAAAACTGAGTTTTGGAACGGGGTCCCGAGTTCTGGAGTCATTTTAAGTGGTGATATGGGACTATGTGCGGTAGGTTTAACCATGTGGGTTAGTTGTGCGAGGTACCACGAGTATCCAGTAGCAGGCGTGCGGGCTGCACACGGCTTTTCAGATGGTGAGGGTAAAACCGTGTGGGTTGGGTGTGTTTTAGTTTTTGTTAAAAATTAAAATAAAAGAAAATAAAATAAATTGAAATTAAAACCTACAACTAACACTCCCTCCCCTTCTCTCGGCCAGGACACCCGCACACCCCCCCCCCCCCCTCCTCTCCCCTTAGCCGCGCGCGCGACCCCCCTCCACGGCACCGCCTCCTTCCCCCAATTTCTCCCAGTTTTTGGCAATTTCATCCTCCAAATATTCATGGTGAGTCTTTATGTCCCTTCTCCTCCCAGTTTTCGGCTTTATTTCGACCTAATCGTCGGCTGGTGAGATTCGGTCGAACCCTAGGTTGGGGTTAGTTTTTGATTTCATTCCTTTTTCTTGTTTCGCCTGCTCTAGGGTTATGCAGAAGGTCTCTCGGGACCTCATGGGTGCGGGTTTGGTGTCTGCAGCCGAAGGCGAGGCGATTTGAGGTGATTTCGGCCCGCCGGTTGGTTTCTGAGTTAAGTTTTCTACCCGTTTTTTGTTTTTGCAACCTCTAAATTAATTTATCAGGTTGTTTTAGAGGTTCTTGGTTGGTTTGGTTTAGTGCGTTTGAGTTTTGGAATGGTTTCGGGTTGCCGGAGCTTAGGTGACTCACCTGCGCAGGCATAGGTATGTATTTATATGTACGTGGGTTCCCCTGGCATGCGTATATTTGTCCATGGCAGAAAATATACACGTACAGGGCTAGTTTTCCTCATTACATATATAAAAAGTGTCTGCGCAGGTGAGCGGAGACAGGTGTATGTGTATAAGCATATGCGTAAGGATCCTCTTGCGCACGCTCATGACTATGCATAGCATGTTCATAGAGGCTAGGTGTCCTTATACATATGTGAAAACACATATGCTTCATGGGGGAGCAGCTGCGGCAGCTTTAGTTAGTAAGCGCGAAGAGCCGGAGTGGATGGATGGATCCACCTGGAGGTAGGGTCCCTCTCCTTGCCCTTTTAATTTAAGTAAAGTAATAGTGGGTTTAATATTGCACTTAGAATTTTAATTATGCAAGTTTAGTTCCGATTAAATGATTCTATGCAAATCTTGTGAATTGCATGTATAAGATAAAAGAGGTTTCTTGGTCACTAAACTAACAATTTAATAATAAAACCCCTCTTTAGAGGTGTGCTGCCTTCAATCTAAAAATGTAGCAATAGCATTTCATGATTTCCTTCCTTGTTGTTTGGATTCTTAACTTTGTTACGTATTTAATTATTTTTAAAGTAAATGCTAAATATCACTAAATGAATTGTTTGATAAAGTAATGACATGTTTTCTAATAAAACTCCTCCAATGGAGGTGAGCTACCTTCAAAATAAACGTGTAGTAGTAGATTTCTTTTTTTTTGTGATTGCTTGCTTAAATGTCTTATGACTCTTTATGCTTGACATTATACTTGATAAATGACATGCTTGTACTTGTACCATACTGGTTACCTCAAATGACGTTTATTCTTGAAAAAAAAAATGAGCCATGACACCTCCAAAGTTAATGGCTTAACATGTAATTAGAACTTTTTGGGTAGGGTGTTTACCCTCTCCACTTTACTTCGGCGCTTATGTCATGCCACGTCTTGTGCTGCTTGTCGCAACCCTCCAACGATGCCTCATTATTTCTTATTGAATTTTTGGGTGGTTCGCTCATGCCCATTGTGGCCTTTGTTTAGGGTGAAACCCATCCTGGGTGCTCGCTTTGCCTCTTGGCCACCCCCCTTGGGTGTGCCCCGCCTAAACGCCCCCTCCCCTTCTTCCATGTTCTTTAAGTTATAAATGTAATGCAATAGTTTGAATTGAATTCCTTGCTTGAACATGTTTGTTGGCTTGTACAATTTAATGTCATTAATAACCCATCATGGAGGCATGTTGATTCCATACACTTTTGTTACCTTCTATTTCTCATGTAAGTTCCAGAATTCTGAATAAAGATAATTAGTTATGATAACTAAATAGGAAAAGTTGAGAACAGGTTTGGATAATTAAATGTGAAGAATTAATTATGAAAAGGGAATTGTGTCGACTGATTAATTAATTGATAAATGGTAATAAATAAATGAGATTCTGGGTCCTAGACATGGTGTTCTAGACCAATTTAAACGTTGGGTTTGGACATGGAATTCCTTCCCAATGGTTATCCAAGATTGTGATATAGGGTGTTAGACATGGTGATCTACACCGAATAATTATCTAGGTGTTAGACATGGAGATCTACACCAAATTTGATTCGAGGTGTTAGACATGGTGATCTACACCAAATGAGAATTGGGGTGCTTGACATGGCGTTCAACACCAAACAAATGATAATAATAAATTTTGAAAAGAATGAGAGATATGGGTAAAACCCGAGTGAATTGTGATCAAATAAAGAAGGGTAAGAATTAATGGATTTCCAATATGAGTTGAAATTATAAGTGAATAAATAGAGTAAGTGAGGAAAATGATAAAAAGTGTTTTTATGCTTGAACCAAATTTACTTGTGTTGTTTTAAATAGGTTCTTATTTAGGTTATGGGCCGAGGCAGGTATTGCCGTCAGGTGTCCATTTTGGAACCTGGACAGGCGTTTATTGTTTGTATTTTATCTCTTTTTTTGGAAATACCAGCACATTGTTTAATTATATTTCATGGTCTAGAGTGGGCTAGACCCCGATGGTTCCGACCTAATGAGATATATATCTCACACCCTACTCGGGCCGCCATTACACTGGGGTACCCAAGTAGATTCTATTTGGTTGCAGGACCTTGTCGTTTTTGTTTCGTGTACTTGGAGTTAGGAGCAAACGATCGAGTTGGGGCTCGGGATGCTCATGGAGATCGCCCTCGGGGATTGAGACTTTTGTTTATTTACTTCTGTATTGATGTTTAAGTACGTCGTGTGGTTTAATGCTTCCATTGTATCATTAGCATGTCATGCATGCATCTCCTATATAAACTGACGTTCACTAATTTTATTCAAACCTTATAAATGAAAAATGTTTTCCGCTGCATTCTTATTATTTACACTACTTCCATTGTTGCTGTATTTTGGGTCCCTTTGCTTCACTTGATAAGAGGGTATAGTCTCCCCCCTGACTTACCTTACACCCTTACCACTAGTCGGAAACCTCTGGCGTAAGGGGAGACGCGCTTGAGGCCATGTCGCGGGCCAACTCAGGTGACCCGGGTGACCGGTTTAGGGTCGACCTGGGTTGGTTCGTGACAAAATGGTATCAAAGGACCCTCCTTTTTCTTTGTCCTGTTGTTTTTGGTATTGGTAGACAGGAGACTAGGAACGTGTCGGCACTTGGGTTAATAGTCGTGCTTGGGACTGATCACCCCAGGTACAGGAAATGACCAAGTGACCAGGGATGGGATTGTTGTTCATGCTTTTCGATATTACAGTTGATAGGTTTTCACCTCGAGTTATTGGCGTAATTTATGATACTTATGGATTATGAGCATTATAGTATTTAACCCTTAACCTGTTATGGTAAAGATGAAGCATTGCATGCATCATAATAGGCACTTAGAGATTCACATGCCATGCATATATATCATGCCATGTAGTTGCATTAGTAGGATGCCTGCTAATTTTGATTGTGTGCCTTGAAAATATGTCATGTTTTCTATCTTGCTTGTGTTTCATGCTCTGTGTTATAGCATGTTTTAGTGAGTTCATCTTGTTGCTTTGTGTTATCTATTTACAGTTTCCTATTAGCTTGCTGGTAAACGTTTTGTTGCTTTGGCTGAAATTTTTGGTTGTGATTAGGACGGATCTAGTTTTCCATTATAAGGTGTATGAGAGCCTTATAATTGGGAAAAGGGGTAAATCATGTTTTCAAACTTTTTAAAAGATGGCTGCTAAAGTTTAAATGTTAAATGGAAATTTATCTGATAAATGGGAACCAAATGCCAGCGATAAAGTGTATGGGCGCCTTATTGATTGGTAGGTGGCCACCCATGTGATTGAACCTTGTTTAACCATTGCGTGTGGAAAATGGTTATAAATGTAAAACTGTTGAGTTTTTATTGAAAGTTTGGTGTACTTTTAAACATGCTCAACTGGACTGAGTGGGTCAGTTGGGGAATGTTTTATTGAAATGAACTGTGATAAGGTTTCTTTTTGAAGAACCTAGTTTTAATGAATGGGACCTTATGAGGTCGCCTCTTTGTTAAAAGGAATTTAGATGATAAATTTCCTGTTTATGATTGGATAACATTAAATGTTAAATGTTGAAGAGGAAGTTTGTTACAACTTGCCTGTTTTTCCTTTGGGGCGTTGTTTGAAAACCAAGTACATTGTTGTGAAATAGTACTTGTGGGTTTGTTAAAATATTCTTTCAAATGATTAAAGGTTGAAATGAATTAATGAAATGGATAAAATGGAAATGGGGTTTTGAGCCTATTAATCCCTATTTTGTGTGACCAAGAGATAGGGTCGACGTGTGTGCTTCGTAAGGGACTAGCACGTGCTAGGTAGTATCCTTAGAGCTTGAGCTGCCTTGTTTTCGGTTTGAGCTTGGGATGTGTTGATCATAGTTTGAGGAATGTCACCGTTAATTTTAGTGTTTTAGAAATAGCGCACTTCTAAGCGGCTAGTCCTTCTTGCGATGACATGGAAACTCCTAAGGTGGTTAGTGTCACATCAGTTTCGGTTTACATGTCGGTGCTTTCTTGGCAGTGCGCGCAACGCTTTAGAAACTCTGTTCGTGCTGGAAGAGTTTCATTGGTTATGCTTTGATCATGATTTGACCATTTTCTTGGGTTGAGGTCCCTATAATGGTCTCAGATGTAAGATCTGCTTTGATGTTTCAGTTGTAACATGAGCGTTGGATCGAGTTGTAAAGGCTTAAGTGCAGTCTTCTTAGAAAATTCTTAAAGGTGAATTGGGGGTTGGAAATGCAATACGACCGGTTGAATGAAACTTCATGACCCTTGTAAGTTGGGTGATGTTTTCATTGTTTTCTTGAAGGAATCTCGGGGATGAGAAGTTTTTAAGGTGGGTAGTTTGAAAAGAACCATTTTTTTAGAGCGGATAAAATGCGAAGGTTTTTGAACTTTTCCTTTTATCAGCGGGTCGGTTTTAAAACAGAGTTTTGGAACGAGGTCCCGAGTTCTGGATCCATTTTAAGCGGTGATATAGGACTGCACGCGATAGGTTTAACCATGTGGATCAGCCGTGTGGGGTACCCTGGGTATCCGGTAGCAGGCATGCGGGCTGCACACGACTTTTCAGACGGTGCGGGTAAAACCGTGCGGGTTGGGTGTGTTTTAGTTTTTGTTAAAAATTAAAATAAAAGAAAATAAATTAAATTAAAATTAAAACCTACAACTAACACTCCCTCCCCTTCTCTAGGCCAGGACACCCGCACACCCCCCCCCCCTCCTCTCCCCTTAGCTGCACGCGCGACCCCCCTCCACGGTGCCGCCTCCTTCCCCCAATTTCTCCCAGTTTTTGGCGATTTCATCCTCCAAATATTCATGGTGAGTATTTCTCTCCCTTCTACTCACTGTTTTCAGCTTTATTTCGACCTAATAATTTCCCTATGAGATTCGTCTGAACCCTAGGTTGGGGTTAGTTTTTTATTTCGTTCCTTTTTCTTGTTTCTCCTTCTCTAGGGTTATGTGGAAGGTCTCTCGGGACCTCGTGGGTGTGTGTTTGGTGTCCGCCGCTGAATTCGAGGAGGTTTGCGGTGATTTTGGTCTGCCAGTTGGTTTCCGAGGTAAGGTTTCTACCCGTTTTTGGTTTTCTCTGCCTCTAAATTAATTTATCCTGTTGTTTTAGAGGTTCCTGGTTGGTTTGGTTTAGTGCGTTTGAGTTTTGGAATGGTTTCGGGTTGTCGGAGCTTAGGCGACTCACTTGCGCAGACATAGGTATGTATTTATATGTACGTGGGTTCCCCCGGCATGCATATATTTGTCCATGGAAGCGAATATACACGTACAGGTCTAGTTGTCCCCATTACATATATAAAAAGTGCATGCATAGGTGAGCGAAGACAGGTGTATGTGTATAAGCATATGTGTAAGGATCCTCTTGCGCACACTCAGGGCCATGCGGAGCATGTGCATAGAGGCTAGGTGTCCTTATACGTATGTGAAATCACATATGCTTCGTGGGGGAGCAGCTGCGGCATCTTTAGTTAGAAAGCGCCAAGAGCCGGAGTGGATGGATGGATCCACCTGGAGGTAGGGTCCCTCTCCTTGCCCTTTTAATTTAAGTAAAGTAATAGTGGGTTTAATATTGCACTTAGCATTTTAATTATGCAATTTTAGTTCCGATTAAATGCTTCTATGCAAATTGTATTAATTGCAGGTATAAGATAAAAGAGGTTTCTTGGTCACTAAACTGACAATTTAATAATAAAACCCCTCTTTCGAGGTGCGCTGCCTTCAATCTAAAAATGTAGCAATAGCATTTTATGATTGCCTTCCTTTTTGTTTGGATTCTTAACTTTGTTATGTATTGAATGAGTTTTAAAGTAAAATATAAATATCACAAAATGAATTGTTTGATAAATTAATGACATGTTTTCTAATAAAACTCCACCAATGAAGGTGAGATGCCTTCAAAATAAATGTGTAGTAGTAGATTTTTTTTTTGATGGATTGCTTAAATGTCTTATGACTCTTTATGCTTGACATTATACTTGATAAATGACATGCTTGTACTTGTACCTTACTGGTTACCTCAAATGATGTTGCTTCTTGAAAAAAAAATGAGCCATGACACCTCCAAAGTTCATGTCTTAACATGTAATTAGAACTTTTTGGGTAGGGTGTTTACCCTCTTCCCTTTACTTCGGAGATTATGTCATGCCACGTCTTGTGCCACTTGTCGCAACCCTCCGGTGATGCTCATTATTTCTTATTGAATACTTGGGTGGTTCGCTCATGCCCATTGTGGCATTTTTTTAGGGTGAAGCCAATCCTGGGTGCTCTCTTTGCCTCTTGGCCACCTCCATTGGGTGTGCCCCACCTAAACGCCCCCTCCCCGTCTTCCATGTTCTTTAAGTTATAAATGTAATGTGATAGTTTGAATTGAATTCCTTTCTTGAACATGTTTGTTGGCTTGTACCATTTAATGTCATTAATAACCCATCATTGAGGCATGTTGATGCCATACACTTTTATTACCTTCTATTTCTCATGCAAGTTCCAGAATTCTGAATAAAGATAATTAATTATGATAACTAAATAGGAAAAGTTGAGACTAGATTTGAATAATTAAATGTGAAGAATTAATTATGAAATGGGAATTGTGTCGACTGATTAATTAATTGATAAGTGGTAATAAATAATTGAGATTACGGGTCCTAGACATGGCGTTCTAGACTGATTTAAACGTTGGGTTTAGACATGGAGTTCCTTCCCAATGGTTATCCAAGCTTGTGATATAGGGTGTTAGACATGGAGATCTACACTGAATAATTATCTAGGTGTTAGACATGGCGATCTACACCAAATGTGATTCGAGGTGTTAGACATGGCGATCTACACAAAATGAGAATTTGGGTGCTTGACATGGCGTTCAACACCAAACGAATGATAATAATAAATTTTGAAAATAATGAGAGATGTGGGTAAATCTCGAGTGAATTGGGATCAAATAAATAAAGGTAATAATGAATGGATTTCCAATCTGAGTTGAAATGATAAGTGAATAAATAGAGTAAGTGAGTAAAATGATAAAAAGTGTTTTTATGATTGAACCAAATTTACTTGTGTTGTTTTAAATAGGTTCTTATTCCGACTATGGGCCAAGGCAGGTATTGCCGTCAGGTGTCCATTTTGGAACATGGATGGGTGTTTATTGTTTTTATTTTATCTCTTTTGTTTGGAAATACCAACACATTGTTTAATTATATTTCATGGTATAAAGTGGGCTAGACCCCGGTGGTTCCAGCCTACTGAGATATATATCTCACACCCTACTCAGGCCGCCATTGCACTAGGGTACCCAAGTAGTTTCTATTTTGTTGCAGGACCTTGTAGTTGTTGCTTCGTGTACTTGGAGTTAGGAGCAAAGGACCGATTTGGGGCTCGGTATGCTCATGGTGATCGCCCTCGGGGCTTGATACTTTTGTTTATATACTTCTGCATTGATGTGTAAGTATGTCGCGTGGTTTAATGCTTCCATTGTATCATTATCATGTCATGCATGCATCTCCTATATAAACTGACGTTCGCCAATTTTATTAAAACCTTATAAATGAAAAATGTTTTCCGCTGCATTCTTATTATTTACACTACTTCCGTTGTTAATGTATTTTGGGTCCCTTTACTTCACTTGATAATAGGGTATAGTCTCCCCCCTGACTTTCCTTACACCCTCGCCGTTAGTCGGCAACCTATGGCGTAAGGGGAGATGCGCTTGAGGCCATGTCGTGGGCCGACTCGGGTGACCCAGGTGACCGGTTTAGGGTCGACCCGAGTTGGGTCGTGACACTAAGGGGACATCTAATGGGAGTTCTTCAAAGAATAGGTAATCATCATTACCGACTCTTTCAAGATTATTTCTTATTCTGCTTACTCTTCATGTGATTTTTCCCTTATAAAGTAATAAATACAGGATAAACTATATTTTGAGATTTTATTATGATTATTTAAAACCATACTCCCCCATTTATCAATCCTACAAAAAATGAAAGCACCACGTGTGTGTACGTATGACTTACCATCTCCACATCATGGTGTAATATGTCTTCCATCACTACATTATCTAGATGGGTATAATGATGGAAATAATATATATATATATAATAATAATAATAATTACATGATATTTATTTTGGAATGTAATATATATCATTCACTTCTTTACCATTTTACTATTAATGGAATGGTATCATCACTAGTGTGTACATACGGACTACAGTCTCTACAATGCGATGTGATTCATTTTTCATATTAACCATTCAAGAATGATTATATAAATGTATATAATTAATAAATATGATATATATTACCTTAATATAATTTTGGAAATTAGGTAACTATATCTAATTCACAAGAATTGGGACTTATATGACAAAAAATTCAAAGGAAAATGAAGCAATTAACTCCTAAAAGAAGATTAATAATAAAGTATTATTAACAAACAGGTGACAATATGATCATATATGATATAATAAATATTAATATTGTTCTGGAATAAGTTAATAACATTATTTAATCCATTTTATAGAATTTTCAGATATGTATAAAGGAAATATGACCTAAGGTGAGGGTTAATTTCACAATCTCATTTTTTGGGATTATTTAAATATAAGTATCTACTAGGTAATATTTGTCTTCCATGTCCATATTTCTAAAAAAAATTAAAAAATATTTTTACTATTCTTCTAAAAATTTTAAATTCATTTTTACCCATGTGTAAATTTTCACTAAACAGTTTGAAATGGATCTTTTTGATGTTTTCTTAATGAGTCATTTTTTGACATTTCTAGAAAATGAGAGGAATGTTTTTTAAACTTATTTGAAATGAATGGATTTTTCCTCTTTCAGTGTGCCTTAATTACTTGAATATTACCTGATAATATTAAAATTTTATTTTCAAATACAAGTTTTTCTTTTAAATTTTCACAACATTTTAAGAAAAGAAAATATTTTCAAATCAGAAGGGATGGTTTCCTCAAGAATTGTTTTCAAGTGATATTTCAAAATTATTTTCCATCTATGATAACATTATTTTATGTTACTTATAATTTAATAGGGATATTTTTCAAGGATATTGTCCCTATTATTTCTATGTTTGTTTTCTGTTGATGATGGAATGATATTTATATAACACATTTCTTTTATATGGGTTATGTTATGATGGAATAATGTTTATGAAAACCATTTATTTTTATGATTTCTGATATGATAAATGATTTATGTTCTTATGACACACAAATGTTTGGTTTTTATTATGTGATTTATGGGACCTATATCTCCCTCTAATGAATTGATTAAATATTTATATCTAATGAGATAGACATGACTATAATGGGAAATGATATTAGTTTAGTAATACAGAGATGGAATGGGATGAAAACCATGTTTAGTAACACAGGGTTGGAATGGGAAGTGAACTCATTTTAGTAAAGTACTTTTTTCGCTATAATGGTCTTAGCAGTGAGTATTGACTAATATGGAAATGATTTTCTATGCTTATTTGTATGCATCAATTTCATGTCTTATGTTATGATCTCATGAAATATGTTCTTTGATTCTTTAAGAACTTCTATGATTTATACCAAGACATAATATCATGATCTTTGATATGCATGATATAATTTTCAAATGTTTCTCTTATGTTCTTATGTATTATGATTATGATATTATTGATATCTCCCTTGTTTTACCTTACTGAGCATCTGATATCACCCTTTATTCTATTTCTTTTTCCTCAGGATATAAAGAAAGGTATTAAATAAGATGATTCAAAAGGGGTTATAGTTATAAAGGAATAAGCGGGAGACGGTGTATATGTTTTATGAACCAGTTGTTTATATTTCCCAGTTTCCAATAACACTAAACCTATACTATTATGGTGTGGTTTTTCTATGTTATGTAATGAATATTATTTTATTTAGATGTAATATATATGCATGAATAGTATGGTCCATTATAGTTGGTATTAGAGAAAGGTTTAGATAACCTTTGGGAACTAGGATGAGAAAACTTTATAAATAACCCTACAGATAATTCTAATTATAGGATACAATATTAGAGTTTTTTTGATGATCATAAATAACCAAGGATAAAAACCAAGTTGTTTTGAATTGAAATTTATTAGTAATTTCCCTTGATTATGTGGTTTTCCCATTATGATTAGTGTTTCTCACACTATGACTTTCAGGTTTAGTCAATGGCTGGAACCTGAAGGAACCACATTAATATTGAATGTGACATAAAATGTAGTTATTATCCTTCTAATTAGATGAATGTTATGGGATATATACTTAAAAATCTTGTCATTATGTTCACACAACTTTCTCAAGCTATGAATAATGTATGACATCTAAATAAGTAAAGGAGGGAACAACATTCAATTGAGTCCTTCATGAGGTAGTGTCCACCTTATTTTAGTGGGTCTTCTAATTCACTAGAGGCTGAATAATTGATCAATACCATTAAAAATATATTTTTATTCATACAATGTTCAAAACATGAAAAAATTTATTTTGGCAGTCTATCATTTAGAAGGTGAAGCAAAACAATAGTGGAATCTTATCAAGAATACGGGGCAATGAAATGAAATCAACTTTGTGGACTGGGATGAGTTCAGGAAGATATTTTTTAATAATTACATTCCTATTATTCTTTTTATTAATATGTAAAATGAGTTTCTTGATCTTAAGAAAAAGGATGATTAATCTTTTGGTAAGACTTTTAAGGTACACTTCTGGAATTTCCATCCAACCTGAGAGAAAGGTTGATCAATTCTTAAGTGGCTTAAAACAAAATATTTGAAGGGAATTATCGATAATGTAATTTAGTAGCTATGATAAAATCGTTCTATGTGATTTCAAGGTTGAGATAGATATTGGAGTCACCCATCAATCTTATGGGTTTCATAAGAAGAGAAAAATGGAATTCAAGGGAAAATCTAAAAACCAAAGTGAAAGAAGATGATCTTTCATTTATGCTCAAAGTTTGAAAAGAAATATATAGGAAACTATCTTAAGGGTACTAGTAAATGTTTTACATGTGGGAAATAAGGTCATTGGGAAATTTATTTCCAAAGTGATGGTAAAAAGATAACTAATGATGAAAATAGAGAAAAGGATATAAAAAATGCACATCCCTCACTTCAATGTTACAAGTGTGAGGAAAATGGTTATTATTCTAATAAATTCCTTAATCCAAGTGTTATGGATGGTGATAAACATCATCAAACTCTTAAGGTAAAATAAAAAGAAAAATATCATGTGATCACTACTGGAGATGTGGAGTAATATAATGAAGTGGTGAAAGGTACACTTATCATCCACTCTAAAAAGGATAATGTTTTATTTTATTCTGGATCCACCAACTATTTTATTTATAAATAATTTTATATGTGTATCTCTGTATTACCTCAACAATTAGATGTTGAGTTATCTTTGAATTCTTCTAATGGAACAACGGTCAAATCGCAAGTTTATAATTCCTATCCGGGTGAAATTTGTGGGAAAGTGCTTCCTATAAATATTGTGATCCTTACTTTATTTGAATTCAATGTGATTATTGTCATGGATTATCTTTCACTATATGGTTCTCATATCAATTACTGAGGAAATAAATTCACATTTCATATTCTAAATGAATCTATTACCATCTATTGATACAAGTATAAATATGAACTTTTAGTAGAAATTAATTTCATCTTGTGGGTCTTAATTCTAATAAACTAAGCTTATTTGTCATAGAAGGTTGGGGAGAAACTCACCATTAAGGATAAAACTATTATATGGGAGTTTTTTTATGTGAATCGTGATTTTGAGTTTTCAATAAAACTTATACTGAGTGCTATGCCTATTTCAAATACTCCTTATAGAATGGACCCAATTGAGTTGCAAGAATTTAAGAAGAAACTCAAAGAGAATCTTAACAAGTGATTTATATGCCCTAGCATGTCACCTTGGGGTGCACTGGTTTTATTTGTTAAGAATAAATATATATTGATGAGACTCTACATTGATTATCTAGAACTTAACAAGATCAATATCAAGAAGGATGATATATCCATGATGAAATTCCGTACAAGGTATAGACACTATGAATTTATAGTGATGCCTTTTTATCTTAATAATTCCCCTACTATATTCATGGATTTGGTTAATAGAGTCTTTAGAGACTATCTTGATTATTCTGTGGTAGTCTTTATAGAAAATATTCTTATATATTCGAAGATAAAAAGAGAAAATCAAGATCAATTGAGGATTGTACAGAAAATCCTGAGAAAGGAAAATATTTATGAAAAATTTACCAACTATGAATTTTGGATTCATAAAGTTTCATTTTTTGGTCAAATATTCTCAATAGAGGGGATATATTTGGATCTAGCAAAGACAGAAATTATTGAATGTGGTCCTAGACTAATAACGGTAACTGAGATATGAATTTGTCTTTGTTTAGATGTATATTATCAATATTTTGTTAAATATTTCTCATTATTTTCTAATCCAATTACCAAGTTTACTTTAAAATGAGTTAAGTTCATATGGATGTAAGAATGTGAAAAAAATTTCAAAGATTTGAAAAGAATGTCAGTTATTATACCTATGATCACACTACCCTGTAGTGGAGAAAGGTTTGTAATCTATAGTGATACATCAAAAAAAGGTTTGGGATATTTTATCATTAAAATAATATAGTGATAGCTTATAACTCATGACAATATAAAATCCATGAAGAAAATTACCCAACTCATGATTTAGAGTTAACTGTGGTAATTTTTGCATTAATGAAACGAAGGAATTATCTTTATGGAGAAAGGTGTGACATATATAATGATAATATTTTCAATCAAAAGGATATGAATATGAACCAAAAGAAATGGTTTGAGTTGATTAAGTATTACAACTGCTCAATGCATTACCACCCTAGGAAAGTGAACAAGGTGGAGGATGCTTTGAGTTGGAAGAACCATTCTAGCCTATATATGATGAGGATCACAAAAGATCCCATATTTATATATATTAAAATGATGGATCTAGAAACTTTAAAAGAAGGGGATAAATTATATATTTTTCAAATGAATGTTCAACCATCTATACAAGTGAAGATTGAGGCACGAAAGGAAGATGTAGATCTATAAAAGAAGGTGAGAAATGATCTCAAGTCAAACACTGATTATGATGGAATAAAAAGGTTCTAGAACCATGTTTGTATTCCTCCCATAATAGTATTAAATAAGGAGTTATTAGATGAGGATCATAGTTCATAGTTATCTATTCATCCTGGAATCACAACGATGTATAGGGACCTAAAAGAGTATTTTTTTGGGATGGAATGAAGCGAGATATTGCATAATATGTTTCATGGTTCTTGGTTTTTCAGCAAGTTAAGGCTGAGAGAGATAAGTCTAAGGGGATGTTACAACCATTACACATACCATAATGGAAATGGGAAAAAATCACCATGGACTTTTTCATCGGACTTCCCAAAAAATCTAAAGGCCATAATGTTATATCAGTTATAGTTGATCTCCTTACGAAGTTAGCACACTTCAATTCTATCAAGGAATATGTATCTCTTGATCATATTTCAAGAATATATATTAAGGAAATGATTATATTTCATGGAGTACCACTTTACATTATATCTGATTGGGACATGAAGTTTACATCAATTTTCTAGAGAAGTCTTCAAAAGGATATAGAGATGGAAGTTTCAGCACTGCATATCATCATCATACAGATGGACAGTTTGAGAGGACAATTAAAACTCTTGAAGACATTCTGAGATCATGCTCTATGGATTTCAAAGGTGTTTCGGATCAACACATACCTCTGGTAGAATTTTCTTACAATAATAGATTTCACTCCAGTATTCAGATGCCTCCTTATGAAGCCCTCTATGGTAAGAAGTGCAGAACTCAAACATGTTGGAATAAATTTGGAAAAATAAATCTATTGGGACCTAATCTAGTTTAATATATGGAAGATAAGGTTAGATCTATTAAACATCACATAATTGAAGCTCAGAGTCGATAAAAAAATTGTGCTGACAGTCAGGGAAAATACCTAGATTTTGAAGTGGGTGGCAAGTTATTTCTATGAATATCACCTTGTAAGAGATTAATTTGATTTGGAAATAAAGTAAATTTAATCACTAGGTATATAGGTCCTTTTTAAATTCTTGATCGTGTTGGGAAGGTAGATTATAGATTTGTGATTCCACTAAATCTATCTCAAGTTCATGATGTGTTCCATGTATCTCTACTAAGAAACTATATATCTGATCCTTCAAATGTACTAAACTCAGAAGTCATACTGTTGGAGAAATATATTTCTTATTAATAACAATCGATAGAGATTCTAGATCATCGAGAAAAATTTATACGAAATAAGATGGCTCACTTGGTTAAAGTTTTATGGAGAAACCATCCATTTGAGGAAGCTATATGGGAACCTAAGAATGCGATGAGGTAGAGGTACCCTCATCTATTTGTTTCAAAATAATGAATTTTTAGGTGTAAATTCATTTTAAGGGGGATATAATGTAACACCCTGATATTTTAATAAATATTTCTCGTTAAATATTTTTAATTCTTCAATAGCTTTTGTCGCATGCAACCGTGAGTTTAAAGAACCACAGAACACTATTAGTATAACCTATTTTTTAAATTGATAGGAATAAATATGAATAACTAATTTATGAAGTATATATAAATCTACAACTCAATATGAATGTATTGATAAGTTCATAGAAAATAATCACACAATTTTAGTAAAACCACTTCATTCTTCAAAATACATTTTCTTCAAAAATACATTTTCTTCAAAAATTATTTTTTTTCTTATTTTTATGAATGAAAATAAATTTTTAAAAGTTCTATAAATTGGATTTTACAAAATTAATTTCAATTTTTTATTCAAAATTTCAAAATAATTTTTTTCTGGAAACATTAATTTTTAAGGAATATTGAAAATACTGATTTTTATTTAAAGTTGTATTTTCTTTTAAATTATTTACAAGGTAAAATTATGTTTTGAATTAGTTTTAAATTTTAATTAGTTCATTTTCACTAAAATAATCCATTTATGGTTTTTTAAAAGGATTTTATACATGAATTTTTTATAAAAACATTTCATTTTTTTAAAAGGCATTTTTCTGAAAAAATGTTTTTCATAGTGTTTTATTGGTTTTATTTTAAATTAAATTCTAAAAATTATATTTTTTGAATTTTGAAAAATTTATAGAAAATTTTTATTTATAAGGTCCAAATTTATTAAATATTTCCCTCTTATTTTTTCCCAATCTGAATAGTAAACTTGGTAAATTTTGTTACCATGATAAAGGATAAATTAGGTAATTTAGGTTAAAAATAAAATGATAAAGACTATAAAATGTCCCTAACACATGCCCAAATTTTATTGGATGAATAAAATTTGAATATTAAAACCTAAGTATCTAAATTAAGTCATTTAATTGACACTTGTCTGTGAAAATGACTTATATAATATTTAAATCAATGAAAGTCACAAAATGTCACTTTCTTTGTCTTAAATATCTCTTATGTGTCCACATTGGAAAAAAGTATTGTTGTGAATGAATATAACAGTACATTTTTAAATTAACAAACATATTTTTATAATATAATTTTTTTTACTTTTTGGGTCACTTAGATGATATTATGGTATTTATAATATCTTCTTTAATAAAAACATCAAGGGGTCACATTCATGTTTTAAATAATATAACATTTTTAATATAAGTTTAATCAAAATAAATATTTTACTATAAATATTATTATAAAATATAGAATATTTATCTTCATTATAGTATTTTATTTTTAATTTTTAGTAAATAATTATGTATATTAAATAATTACACAACTTTGATGTAATAATTATTTAATTAATGGAAATATCAAATAAATGTTAATAAAAATATTAAAATAAATATAATTTGAGATAATTAATGAGATTAACGAATTTTATAGAAAACATTTACCACTTAGAGATATAATAAAATATTTTTTCAATGATGAATTTTTGTATTTATATTTTTAAAAGTCCAAATAATGAATAGTGTTAAAATTGACACAAAATATATTTTATCAAAATAATATTTTATTAAATTATTTAAAAATAAAAAATAATATTTAAAAAAAATTATAATATGGTCTATAATGTTATAAAATTTTCATTTATGGTCTAATTAAAATCACATATGTAAAAGTTACAACCTTTTAATATTGAAATATTCATTACCTTAGTTAAAATTAAAATAAGTTAACTGAGAGTTAATCAAAATGATAAGGTTAAAAATAATACCAAAACTTGTATAAAATATATTGGTTGATGATATTAAAACCTTATATCATATTATATTAGAATACATGTCATTTTTTAGGTATTTGGATTTAGATTTAATTTCTTTATAAATTAATATTTTTATAAATTCCTAAAGTTCCCCTCGCCTCAATTATAAAAGGGCACCTCCTCCCTCACTTATTCACATCACATTGATCCTTCATTATATATTATCACATAAATATTTCTCTTTTAAAATTACCTACACACATCCTCTAGGTGATTTTCTTCTAAAAATACCATCCCTGGTGTCCCTAAGAGGATAACTAAAGGAAGTTCGCCAAAGAAGAGGTAATCATCTTTACCGACTCTTTCAAGATTATTTCTTATTATTCTTCTTATTCATGTGTTGTTTACATTATAAAGTAATAAATAAATTATCACCTATATTATGATATTTTATTATGATTATGGAACAACCATATTCCACCTTTTATCCATCCTATAAAAAATTAAAGCACCATGTGGGCATATGTACGACTTCTCGTCTCCGCATCGTGGTGTAATCTATCTTTCATCACTACTTTACCTAGATGGTATAGTGATGGAAATAATATATATATATATATATATATTTATAACATGATATTTAATCTGTAATAAAATATATACCATCCTCTTCCTTACCCTTTTGCTATTGAGGGAATGATATCATTTCTAATGCGTACGTACGGCATATCATCTCCATGATGCGATGTGATTAATTTTACATATTCACCATTCAAGAATGATTATATAAATGTATTTAATGAATAAATATGATATATATTACCTTAATATCATTCAATAAATGGTGAAACTATGTCTTATGCACAATAATTGGAATTATACAACAAAACATGGATAGGAAAATGAAGTAGTTAACACATGAAAGAAGAGTGATAATGAAATATTATTAAAAAATAGGTGATAATATTATCATATATGATATAATAAATATTAATATGATTATATAATAAGTTAATAACATTATTTAATCCATTATATTGTAATTTCAAATACATACAAAGGAAATTATACCTAAGGTAAGGGTTAATTTTGAAATCTCATTTTATTCAAGATTGTTTATATGTATCTGCTAGGGAATATTTATCTTCCATATCCATGTTTCTTAAAAATGTTTTCCAAAATATTTTTACTATTCTTATAAAATTTTTAAATTCATTTTTATCAATGTTTAAATTTTTACTAAATAGTTTGAAAGGAATCTTTTTGTCATTTTCCTAACGAGTTAATTTTTGACTTTTTCAAAAAAAAGTATGAGAGGACTGTTTTTTTAACTTATACGGAATGAATGGATTTTTCCTCTTACATTATTCCTTAATTCCTAGAATATTCTCTTACAAGGTTTCATGGTTATTTTTAAAGAAAATGGGTTCTTTTAAAAAAATTAGAATTTTAAAAAAAGAAAATGATTTCGAGGCATAAATTATATTTTACTAAAGAATTATTTTCAAGTGATATATCAAAATTATTTTCTATCTACGATAACATTTTTTTATATTACTAATTATTTAAGGGGGGTATTTTTCAAGGATATTATCCCTATTATTTATATGGTTGGTTTATGTTTATGATACAATGATATTTATATAACGCATTTCATTTCTATGGGTTATGTTATGATAGAATGATGTTTATGAAACCCATTTCTTTATATGGGTTCTCATATGATGAATCATTTATGTTCATGTGGAAAAAATATATATGTTTTTAATTATATGATGGTTAGGAATTATATCTCCCTTCAATGAATTGGGTAAATATTTATATCTCATGAGATAGATAGGACTGAAATGGGAAATGATCTCAATTCAGTAATACATCACTGGAATATGAAGTAAACCCGGTCCAATAACATAGGGCTAGAAAAGGGAGTGAACCTGGTTCAGTAAATAAATTTGTCTTCTATAATATTTTTTTCAATGAGCCTTGACTAATATGTAAATTATTTTTCTATGCTTATGTTTATACCACAATTTCATGTCTTATGTTATGATCTCATTAAATATGTTCTTTGATTATTTAAGAGCCTCTATAATTTTTCCCATGACATGATATCATGATCTTTGACATGCAGGATATAATTTTCAAATTTTTTTCTTATGTTTTTATGTCTTATTATTATTATATGATTAATATATTCATTTTTTAACCTTATTTAGCATCTAATCTCACCCTTTCATATGTTTATTTTCCCCAGGATATGAAAAAAGGTATTAAGTAAGATGTGTCAGAAGGGGTTCTATTTATAAAGGTATAAGTATGAAATAATGTTGGTGTTTTATAAACCAATTGTTTATATTACCCAGTTTCCAAATACACTAAACCTATATGGTTATGGTGTGGTTTTTTTATGTTATGTAATGAATATTATTCTATTTAGATGTAATATCTATGTATGAAAAGTATAGGCCATTATACGGCCTCCACTCGACAGACATCAACTGCAGTGACATTTGTCTCGAACTCCTATGGGTTCTAGAGGGATTCAACCAGTGCCTTTTTAAGTTCTTTTGAAAGATAGAGCACATCCAGGATTGAGATATCAGCTAGGACAACTTCCATCTTTTTCAGAATGTCATACTTTTGTTTGAGAGATTGAAACTTCCCGATGTGGGGTTTCTCCTAATTATGTGTCTCAGGGGATGAGTTATTTGAGGCATATGGGCATAGTGATTGTATAGAGATTGAGGGGGCATCTATACCAGTGGTGCAGGTCACTCCAACCTTCACCATTGTCTAAACAGATCAGATAATCAAAAACCCACTAGGCATTCATGTAAGATGATTGGTCATGGATGACATCTAGAGGAATATGAGATACCTTCATATCTCTATGGGGATTTCTGGAGCAATTTACCATAGCTATCAGTTGTATATATGTCCTCTATGGGGATGTAATTGGAATATTAGGTCTGAACAAGCCCGTGATGTCCCTTGTATCCTCAGTTCCTATGAATGTGGCCTCTTGTTCCTTGGCTAGGTGTGGGGAACTCATACTGAGAGATATATTCATCATTAAAGAATGGGTATTCCAATTGTATCATGTCAAAAGATATAAATATTAGATCTTATTTAAATGAGGGTTCCATTAGATTGGGAAGAGCCCATGCTTGGGATGTTGCGGGAAAGAAGTCTACAAGAGTCGAAGCTTGCATCGGAGTTGAAAATGACTCTTCCTCTTCTGACTCTTCCTATGTATGATGGTTTTATATGCCTCTAGGAGGCATACCTAACATCACCTCCCTATGTGATGGGACCGTTATGGAACAACGAAGCTATTCCCTCAAAATGACATGAGCTTGGTCAACTATTTCTTGAGTCATCTAGTTGTTGAACTTTTTCCCACACCTGACCAAAACCTTTTTCGAATCTATTTCTTCTTTTGAATAAGAAACGGTTATACATGCCACCTTCGCTAAGTAGTTATCTAACATCACCTGTCCATAATCGACCATGCTTTGGAGGATGTCTTTGAAGATGAAGTAATCCTAGATATTGTGATCCATACTCCTATGCAAAGGGAAATAGTTGGGACAGTTGGTGAGGTTGACCTCATTGGGATTCCAAGGATATGGCAGCCTGAGCAGGTTTATGTTAATGGATTCAATTAAATAATCGAGGAATTGGTCATTTTAGAAAGATTATTATTTATTTATCTGTTCCTTAGACCCTGATCTCCTTTTCCTTTTGGATGAGGGAGTTTTTTTGGTTGTTTTCACTCGACAGGGGGCACTGGACAGTTCGAGACCCACTTGGGTGCTTAGATAGTAATTTCTACTAGTTTGAGAGTAACATCGATATTTTATGCCTTGATGATCTTTTTTCCCTATGTTGAATGCATGATCCGATATTTATCTTAGGTTCTCTTGATGGTGTATTCCAAAAATTGTGTCATTTCTGCAAACTCACAGAACCCACCTAGATATTTCATTAGAATTAGAGTTATCTACATATCATCCTAGATATTTTCATCATAGAGTTCTGGAAATTGTTCCTACAAGAGAGGGATGTTGAGATAATAGGTTAAACCCTTCCATCTGGATATAAATTCAGACACACTATCATTTTCATGTTACTTGCAGTTCGTTAGGTTGGTGATTTTGGTTTTCCTTAGCATGGAGATGAACTATTAAAGGAATTGATGATGAAGGTCTTCCCATCCTGCAACGGATCCTTCTATAAGGATGTTGTACCAAACAAATTCTAGCCCTATCACAATCTATAAAAACACCTCATCCTAGTCACCTCTTAGTGATCTTGCTGTCCCATCATCAGACCGCATTGTGATTCTAAGTGAGTGATATGTCGTTTTGGCTCTCCTGCACCAAAAACTGTGGAGAAGGTAGGATTATCAAAATTGGGTGGGGAAAAAGTTGCATCCATCCATTTGGGATATGTATTCTTCTCAGGATGCATAGGTGTGTGTCACCCCTCCATGGATTCCATTAGAGCATCCAGGGAATTCATGGCATTGATAAATTCTGGAGGCACTACTATTTGAGCCACCTCCCATCTACAAAGAGCGGGCAGGGCCTGATTTTGTGGCCCTATTTTTGTCTCATACTAATTTTCGATCGATCATAAGACTGAATGATCACCCTAGTGAGAGAGAGGATTTTTCTATAAGGGAGGTAATTCATGATCATTTTTTACTCCCTTATTTATATTGACCAACTACCTGGATCTGGAGTTGATCTAAAACTCCGATGCTGCTCATATAGGCATATTAGATCTTTCCAGATGTATGGGAGTAGGAATATTCACCTCATACGAAATACAATACCCATTAGGAATATTAATACTGATCATATCTTCATTGATTTTTCTGATCTTTTGTATCTCATTCTCATATCGTGACAATTTTTCCTCTGTGGAAGGATTTTTGGTTGTTCTATAAGGTGATTGGGATGTAGTCACACCTTTTCCTTTATCTTTGGTAGTGTTTCACTATAGTGGTTATAGATTTATATTTAGAGGTGATAGGTTTTGGAGGCTTCTCTAGTTTTAGGTGCATGCATCCTCAGTGGGTGTATTCAGATCTTCCTCTCAAGGAACATTTTCTATGTTATATCCCTCTTCATTTGCATCGTGATCCACATTTTTTTTTGTGTTTATGGTGATGAAATTCACATAGGTGTATCAGGAAATGGTAGTTATACCATTCCTCTCAACACAACATGATGATTTTGTACTTCTTTAATTAGATTTTTTCCTCAAACCCTTGTCCATATTGGGTTGTTTTGGCTTACAACCCTGACAGGTTTTGATTGCCTTCACCGTATGTTCCTCCCATCATGGCCTGTGAGTAGTGACCTTGAGGGAGTTTATGATTGTGATTACTTTATGATACTTGAATAACAAAGGTTTTTTGTTGTGGGAGGAATGAATGAGATGTCAAACATTGATAATTACCTCCCAAACTAGAGAAGATTGATTCCCTCTACGGTGATTATGATGATAAAAATTCCCCCAACCCTATCGGTTGGGCCTATCTGGGGCCACAATTTTCATTGAATGATCCTATAATTGAGGATTCAATGATTTTAGTTGAGTATTTGATGATTCATCAGATTGACATTGATATATAAATGCCCCCATCCAAACAGTCTAGGGTTGATCCAGTACCACTGTTGATTTTTCCAAGACCCTCTCAGGGGATTATGAACCTAGTGATTGAGATAAAATTCCCCCATCCTAGGGGGATGTGGTTTATTTTCAACTACTACTGATATGTCATGAACCCTATTATTAAATGAAAATTTGAGGGGGGAAGTCGTAGATATTCCCCCATCTTGGTGGGTTGGGTTCTCTCCTAGATGGCTAATAAGGAAGCTGCTACTATGACCTATTTGACATATCATAGTTGTTCCCGTGTAGGATATGGGTGTAATGGTATCCCATGATGTGAATCATTTTCTACAAGAGGTTTTCAAGTTGATCACAAATTCAGATTACGAGTCTAAAATGTGCTCCTATTTTTTTAGGGGTCTGGTACAAATATTTTTGGAATGTTCTCTCCCTTCATTCGTGATGTCTTGGCACCATTAAAGCAGGGGTATTTGGTTATAGTGACCAACTGGATCACGTGTTACCCAGTCCTCTAATCTCTCTAGAGGCTATGACATTATAGGATTCCATATCTGAGGGGCTTTATTGTTCCAGGGGTGCATTAAAGTGTAATGCTCCATACTTTCCCCATCCCCAAATATGGATGAATTGTGTGGCTTCAAATATTAGATGTTGAAGAGTTTTAATTCAATGATGGAAAGAATATTGTAGATTTTCATTGTGATTCTCTAGTTTTGGATCTTGGTCCATGGAGATAGAATCTGGGTCTAGCTGATAATAGGTTATCTTGACGATCTAGAGGTGACCCTCATATCCTAGATAAGGGAGGTATCTAGCCTTTAGTTTCTGATGATTTCCCCACATATTTTGGCATAGATTAGGAATGTGATCCTTTTATAGATCATCTAGGATATTATATTCAAAAGTGGAAAGGGGGAAAACATGGTGGGGAGGTTTTTTCAGAATAATTCTCTCCATATGTCAATGTCATCTTCCTCTTCATCATACTTACATTCCTCCATCTGATCAGACCATCGAAGGTGATTCTTGGGATTTTCTATTGACCGGAGTGGAGTGTTGCTGGCAGTTTATGGGGAACTATATGTGGTTGACCTCAATGTTTCGATCACCTCTCTATACGAAGTCAAATGAGTTTTAAACACCTCTCTATACAGAGGTGTTTGGGTAAGGAGGGATTTCTTTATCTATGGGAGATATCACTATGGGGAGGTTGACCATGGTGGATGTTAGTGGTATAGTCCTTTCAATCCATCTCCACACTACCATGAGGAGGAATATCATAGTAATGATCGAATTCTACTTTTTTTGAAGAGTTGATGGACCCTTGGGGTGTGGATAATGCATATTAAATGACCTCAAAATCACTATCAATGAGAATATTAGGGATATGAGCCTCGTTCTACATTTTGGAAGGAATATACCATCTTTCATTTTCAAATTGTATAGGGATATGAGCCAACTATATTAAGGCTACCAAATTTTGTTGATAACCATCTAGTACCATAGAAATATGAGCTCACCAGTGAGAATATTTTGAAATACACCAATGAGATTATTTATTATTGGTAGGAATATGAGCCTAACCCAAGGAATGTGCTTCTCTCACATGGTGATCCTCAGCCATAATGAGGATATGAGCCCAATACTGATCCTTTAATGTATGTCACTAGTATTTTTTGATAGTAATATGAGCCTATCCTGAGGCATGTGTTGTTCTCACTTGGTGAGCCCCGGTTGGAGCTAGAATATGATCCCAGACTGAATATTCATTCCCTATTTGAATATACTGATCGACCTCTGGAATGGGAGAAGTAATATGAGCCTCAACCTATAAATACTTAAAAGGATGCTGATGTAGTCATTTATCAATGGAAGTAGAGATATGATCTAAAATTTAATGATATGCTGGAATATGTCTAGTAGATTCACTAACAGGAATATAAGCCTGCCTCGAGGTGTGTTCCACTCTCACTTGGTGATCCCCATCTAGAACAAGGATGTGAGGCTAATCCTAGGCCTTTAGAATAAGTAACCGATCATTTTTTATAGAAATTCACCCCCGTCCCAAGGCCTATGACACTATCACTAGGTAATCCCTATTTGGAAGAAGAATATGAGCCTGATCTGGTGCCTCGTCTTTTACTGGGATATGCTGATAATCCTCATGGACAAGAGCAATAATGTGTACTTTATTTGAATAAACCACTTGTTTGTACTGATCAGAGTTTTGTGCTACACTAGCTATAGGGATAGGGATATGAACCTATCCATGTATATATACCATTTTTGGAATATGTTGTATATTTTTTTAGTTGTTTTTAAGTTGTAATGAAACATTATCAAAGTGTGTGAAAGAATATAAAACTACACATTTTCTATCTCAACTATATACTGGAAGATGTCTTCAATTGAAGTGAAAATATAATCCCACTTCTTCCCTCTTTGTACCACCAGAATATTCCAATGGGCTTCATATATAGCTTCCTCTCCTGAAGGCTACGTAATAATGCCCTCCCTTAAGATGATGATATTAAATGGTTGGGTATCATCATGGCTTCCTGTTTCCAATAATGTGTTCATAAAAATGAAGAGAGCCTCAGTCACATTTTCTTCATGGATGAATGAGCTCATCAGGTATGGAGTTTCTTCAGAAATGTCATGGAATATAGCCACTCAGGTGTTATCATTGATCTATATATGGAGCGTTGGGTCTAGGGGGTTATCGGGTCAGGAACAGACACAGCGGTGAGGTGTATCATCTTCATTGTGGGATGCTGGGTTCTATGGAAAGCAAGGGATTGTGCCAGGTTCGAGGGGATCTCGTCCTCAGGATGGTCTATTGTGGCCAGAACAAGGTTCCTATTGAATGATTTGATCGGTTTGGAAGGAATTAGGATGGAGGCACCATCCCTTTGTGAAATCTATGGATCGAGGAGTGCAGCTGTACAAAATACTGCTAATTTATCATGGAGATGGATCTGGTGGTTACCTCCTAGGGACGACCTCAAACTCAACACAGACGTCTCTTGTGGTATGGGTGTGATGCGAGGAGGAGGGGTCATCTGGGACTCCCGGGGGAGTGTGGTGTTGGATTTCTTGACTTATTATGGGAGTGGCACTCCTATTCGGGCAGAGGCTAATGCAGTACTCACTGGCCTCTCCATTTGCAGCGAGAGGGACATAATCATTAATCAAGTGGAAACTGACTCCATGATTATTCATGATGCCTTAAAAGGTAAAGGAACCATTCCATGGTGTATCTCCTACACCATGAGGACTTGCAAGCTTCTTCTTAAAAACAATGTTAGAGTCACACATACGTAGAGGGATGGGAACAAAGTAGCGGACTATCTAGCCTCTCTTGCACCTCAAGGATCCTCGGTTTGTTTCCTTTCTAATGTTTCTCGGTTTAAACCAAAGGGGGTAAACCTAATATGGGGAATTTCCCTTGGGCTAAATTAATTTCGTCCCCCCTGGGATGGGTCACTTTTTGTAATGCTTTGTTTTGTCTCTTTTAATAAAAATTGTAATGTGGAATGGATGGCTTCATACTTAGAAGTAGGGATATGTGCCTCCCCCCATGCCTGCTATAAGAATATTCCCACAGACTTGTTCCAAGTGAGCAGGGATATAATCCTATTTATTAGATACTAATATAATATACTATTAGATATCATCCATGGGAGTGAGGGTATCAACCCACTCACGATTATATTAAGCCTTTTGTGCCCAATGTGTCTTCTTTGTTTCCTATGCATGGGTATTGGAGGTGGTAGTGTGTCGGGTGGTACCCTTTATAGGTAGCTTAAGGTAACTATTGGGAATTCATTGATGATGGAGTTTGATAAGATCCCTCCTCAGTGCCCCCTAAACTGGAAGGGATACATAGTTGAATCCTTGTTCCACCATCATTAGATACTGAAGGTGGTGATTGTCGTGATCTAGGGATAATCTCCTAAAGCGGTAAGCAACGGTGATGAGTGCCACTAGATTTACTCCATATTTATTTGGATGATGAATAATTGTTTGTTTACGTACTTGAATAACCTCATGGGTAGCCTAAAGGGTTAGGACCATACCATGTTAATTTTACTCCTGAACTATTTCATTCTCTATCCTATTCTAAATATTTCAGGTGGTTGAGGTCATTCTGAGGCCCATGGGGGTTGCAGTTGCAACTAATTTTCTAGAATGGTCACTGGATGAAGACATGGAGGATCAGGGTGTTGTTTGCGATAGTAGAATCTATATTCATGAAGACAACAACGAATAATTTCACTAATTAGTGTATCATCATAGGCATGATACATGCTCAATCTGATATGCTTGGGGAACACAATTTTCCTTTCATTATTGATCCAACCATTCTACTCATGTGGACTTGTGAAAGCAAGGATGGACTTATTTCATGAGAACCCCGACTACAAAGGATCAACTATAAGATTAATTTCTTATTTTCCATGTTTTCATAGGATATTAAAAACAATAATCCCCAAAATTTGGTAAATTGATCATTTTATTATTTTAGAGTTTCACATGAGGTACACCATTTTTTCATTGGGAAATATACAATTGGGAACCCTCATGACAAGAACAAAATGTTCTGATGAGAACTGGGTAGTCTATCCTTTTTATCTTGGGAAGGATATATCATGGTAAAATGATTTGGCATCAGGTTCACCATTTTTGTTTTGTTAGAAAAGATACAACTAATGTGCATTCAGTTTGTACCAACGGATGATTGTGGGGGTATCAATGGATTGCATAATCATTTACATCGGGTTCACCATTATTGTTATGAATAGAAACTCACAATGTTTCCCACATCCCTAACTAGGTACATACCTACATTCCAAAGGCAGGTGGTTAGTTAGGATTTCAGACCAATGGTACTTAGGAACTCACATTGGTTGAGTGGATGGGAGTTTAGGCTCATCACACCCTTTTGGTGGGAATTGTTTCCTACTCTAGGACTCGCTTATATATTTAAGATATGTTAAGGAATATATTCCTAAATCTAATATAGAACCATTTTCCTAAATAAAATGATCATAGGTTAAACCCTTCTATATGTGAAGGGTACTCTTTTAGTGAGACTATCTTTATGTATCCAAGGTTCTTCATCCATTCCCCCTAATGGGTAGCTTCTTATATGTTGAAACTGTATCACCATGCACTTTAGAATTTGAAGCTATGTAGGGAGGTGATTAATATGTCTCGAGGATGGTATTGATCTTTTATGAGGCATCCTACATATCCTATTTTGTAATATGAATCAAAACCCATGTATTTTGTTAAAACCATGAAGTTTAACTCCATATTGAAAGGACATACATGTGTCCACTTAGGCACTGGGTATTTGAGATCAATCCTCATAGAGGTATCCTATATATCCTTATTATGGTAGGACTCAAAGTCATTGTAGTTCGATCATGCCCTAGGAACTAACCCCGAGGTGGATACCTGTATATGGGGTATTTATATCTTTCCACTAATCGGGGATTACCTACTGAGGTTTCCCTAGTGTAGATTCATAATGAGAATGATATGACCATTGAAACTCTTTAAGATCACATGATCCATGCTCAGTGTGAGAAAAAATAGATATAAAGTAATCATTCTCACTACATATGGATGTAGGAATTATGTACTGGGATAACCCTTTGGTTGTTTAATATGAAGCTAAAGCATTAGGAAGGTAACATATGTATCCTATTTATAGTAGGAATCAGATTCATCATAGTTTGGTTGACTTCTCAGTCTTCTGATAGATGAGGTAGAATGATTAGCCTATGGGAATGATTGGGCCCCAATGGTCGAAATGTCAGAGACATGGGGGGACTTTTCCTAAAGTGGATGCCCATTTGAGCTCAGTCATTAGGAAGTCATCCCACGTATCTTGGTTATTACAAGAATTAGAGTTATTGTAGTTCAGTATGATTAGGGAATACAGACTGAGTTTTCCCTTATATATGGGACATATCATATTATGTCGCTGATCAGAGATTACACAATAAGGTTTCCCTGATGTGTGGGATGGAAAATATTATCATATCCTAGGATGCCTGATTGACCTGGCCTGATTTTCTAACTAAACTAATTGATTTCCTTCCTGACATTTCATAGAATGTCTGGACATGTTTAACTATATTGTGAACAAGTCCAATGATAATCACATGATCCAGAAGACTTGTTTGTGGGACATCACATAATCTGAATGGAAGGTATGAAGACCATCGCAAGATCAAGGCTAACTTTTCCAGAGTACACTAAAATACCTAACTAACTTATCATGGAGGTCATCGTACGATCTGGGATGACATGTCTAAAGGAAATCACAAAACTTGGATCACTTGTTTAAGAGTCCATCACATGTTCTGGATGGCATATCCTAGTGTCACTGGGAAATAGGGTTGACATTCTTGGAGAGTGTCACAAGATCTAACTGGTAAACTCATAGGGATTCATGATACCTAGCTTGCATACACTAGTGTCACCGCATAATTTGGGAAACATATCTGAGGATATATAAAGATCTAGATTGTGAGCCTAAAGAGATTTGTGAGACTCATGTGTCATGCTCAAGGGGTATTGTATGACTTACTCTGACATTTCTAGGGGACATTACATGATCCAAGTAGTATTTTATGGGGGTATAACATGTTTTAAGTGGAATTCCCTGGTTCTATCACATGATCTGGATGAGTCTCACGAAGCGCATGAGGATCAACATATAAGTTCTTTACATAAGTCTCCCATCATTTAGTCTTTATCTTACATTTTAATCCATGTGTGCCTTATATTTTTCTAAATTTATCTTTTTTAGGTTTCTCATGATTCAACGGATATGAAGGACTCCCTTAGAATAACGTTCTATAAGTCCTTCATGTGACCCCAAGTGATCACGTGAAGAACCTATGCTTGTTGTGAAACCCTTGGAGTCACTCCCAAAATTTTACCTAGTGGAAGACTTTTGTGATCATGTGATCATTCACTCAAAGAATTCATCTCCTTTGATCCTATGTTTGATTGGTCATGGATGATTTTTTTTCTAAGTGGGGTGGTTTATAGGCCTCATCACCCCAATTATATGCTACCTTGAACGGCATGTATCTCACAGATCTAGGATGGAGTTGATGGAGGGATTTGGTGTCATGTGTTTTGTGATATCCTGCTATAGGTTATCCTGGGGCCATCGCATGATTTTTAGTGACCATAATACCATATCATCAGCACCCCATATTTTGGAAATTAGTTGATCAAAGGGGTCTTGTCTAATTATTTTGAGATGCTAGGGGGTTTTACAAGTTTAGGCCAATATGTCTAAAAGACTGCGTGAGATTATGATGCATGTTCCAAGAATTTCACATTATCTTAGATGCTTTATCTGAGACCTTCTACAGGATAATGGTTGTTTTCCAAGGGGGCTTCATGAGATCAAGATTCCATGTCAAGGGGTATTTCAGGATAATTCAAGCTTGTCGATGGGGCTTCACATGATCAATAGTGATCATTCGGGGCATATTACCCCATTTACATAAAATTAGTATATCTTTCCCTCAAAAGAAGATCCCATCATTTTCCTTTTTATTTACTTGTTTATTTTACAATGTTTTTGGATCTCATGAACTTGTATGAGTGTTGTATAAGAAAATCACTCTCCCACTGGTGATGTATCATGTGACCAATAAAGGGTCTTGTGGTGATGCACAAGCATTATCATGGACAATAATTATGTATGTTTTTGGAGCTGGAGGGGAAGCACAGGACTGTCTAGACATATATGAATACCTTTCACATGATAAGGTTTTTAGGCCAATGGTCTCTTGCATGACAAGGTATACATGCCACTAGGGCTTCTGCAGTTTCTTTTAAACTACATGGGCATGTCGCATGAAGATTTATGATCATGAAATGCTTCCAATTTTTTTTGTGTTTTTCTCCTTATTTGACAATTATTTTTGGATGGTTTGTTAGGTGTTAACCCATTGAAAAGTCATATGATCCAGAAGAACCCATTTGAAATTTGTTGTATGAGTATCAAATGTCTTGAAATCATTCACTAGAACATATGGTATTGTCAAAAGTGGCTCTTCATGATCTTCCATAGGTCATGTGTTGTGCATGTACCTTTTAAATGACCTTTTGTAGGATATGAGATCACATTTATTTTTTATGGTTATTCAATCTGAATGATCTCGACCAACTTTTTTTCCTTTTTTGTAGAGAAAATAATAGCCATGCTTCAGGTATTTCTTCCCTTTTAGATTTTCCAATTCTCATTTGGTGGGTGTCAACATCACAAATAAAGATATCTATGAGAAGATCTAAATCAATTGAAATTCAAATAGAATGTTATCCTCCTCCATGACTTTCTAGAGCCTTGAGTGAAAATCAAGTAAATTAAGAGGTATTTGGGTTCCTAATAAGTTTAGCTAAGTATTGTGTAAACAACTACACACATTTTCATCATATAATATAGGTTTATATAGACCTAGGGATTTTATTCATTGATTCATGAATTAGATCATGTATTTATAATGCAAAATGTAATTCCTTAGCTATTTCATACATCATATGAAAGAATGCATCTAACTCCCATATTTATCTTATGAAAAAATCCTTTTAATGATAACCAGGGTGGAGGATTGATTGGTTATCTAGACAATACTACCATCATAGGCAATATATAATTACACACACACACACACACATATATATATATATATATCCCATTATGCTTGAAAATAAAAAATTTCATGAATTTCATAATAAATATATATATCATATATATAAGGCTTTAGTGCATATATCTCTTTCAATCCCTTAATTGTAGTAAAGCCTAATGACTTTGTCCCATTTCACCATATATTGTATCATATATAATAACTTGTGAAATTATATCCAAAAATCCTTTTGGATATATTTCCAAATCACTTTTGTAAAGCAATCACTAATTTGACCTTTTGATCATATCATATGCAATATCTTATGAATACCCATCAAAAACACTTTTGGATTGAAACACTTTTAGAGTATCTCTCTATGTCAAACTCAATCCGGATTTGGTCAACCAAAAATTATGACCCCATTAAACTTTATAGCATTGCAAACAAATATGTATCTCTGGATTCATTTGTGTAATCAAAGAGCGACCTTTAGAAAATAATCAATGATACTCGATCTATAAAGGGGTATAGCATGATCTCTATCAAACACATGTATCTATATAATTTTTTCCACTAATCTACATCATAAGAAAATGTGCATTCTCATGTTTATCCCTTTTTCCAAGACATCGAGTGACCATGGGTCATGTAACATTCCAATCCCATATATCTAACTAATTTTTTCTCTATTCTTAGAGTGTAAACCAATCTGATCGATGAATACATAATATTCCATTCATACTTATGGATAATCACATCACAAGTATCTTATATAGATATATATACAATATCAATGTGTGGCCACATACTCCTATAGTTTATCTCAATCAAGGGCCAAATTTCATACTCATCATATGAGAGGAAAATTATGATCTTGGTTAAGCTTCAACTGATGAAAAGATGAGCAACATACCCAACCACCCCATACTAGATAACTCAATATAAAGACTTTCTTATGTGGGGCATAAAAGTATCAATTTTTCTTGGTATGTATCTTGCAAACCCTTGGTAATGGGGACTCAAATATGATCCATGCACCACTAGTATACCAAAGAAATATGTATAACACTCCATGTGGTATACGTAGTAGGTCATCTGGTGCACACAAATAATCTTTTTCTTTACTTTGTGACTTGTCGGCATATTTCATATCTCTATAAAAGAATCATATTCATTCTAAACCTAACATTTATTCATAACCTATAATACTCCATGAAAAACATTGTCTAGGGATAAACTCAAATTTGTACATTGAGAGATCAATTATCATTTCACTTCACAAAATGTATATCTATATATAAATTTATGTATCCAATGTGAAACAATTATAAAATAGAGGTTGAATTTAATGTGATACAATTTAAAAAATTTAAACTCTTTAAGAATATTTAACAATCCCAACATAGGAATCAGTTTATCATATAATATATGATAAAATTCTAGATCATCATTATGTTTTATACACTTTATAGGTTTTCTTAACTCTTTACATCATATGTAACCTTTGTAACATCTCTATGTGACTATCTAATAAAACCCTCATGCTAAACCTTTTAATGAGAAACATATATAAATAAATCTAATTTAAATAATGTTGTGATTTTGGAATCAAATTCCTAAAAATTCAACTTCTTGAACATATTAAAACTTGTTAACTTCACAATTTCACATGTTATGATGTTAACTTTTATTGTTTGCTTAGAAATTTTTCTAAGTTCATTATCATCTTTAGAACCCAATTCCATCAAAATATTTCCTTAAAATAATGTAACTAATTACATTATTTCTTACTAAGATATCTTAACTCTCTTAGGATATTAATTAAATTTCACTTGAAACTTATACTAGTATAATCCTTTTATTTGTTAATTTTGAACTTCTTTATGTCCAAATATACTCCCACTATCCTCTTATATTCTATATTTATTTCAATATATTTTACTAAGATTCAACATGAACTAATTTTTTTTATTAAATAACGCTTATTTCCTTCCAATAGAAATTTTTAACAAATAAACTATTGTTTCCATATCATATACTGTATTCTATGTGTTTGGAACATTTTCTTTTGAAAAATATTATTCTAGATAAAACATTTTTATCCATGTATTATTCTCAAAAATTATTATAAAAATTGATGAATCATAAACCATGTAAATTAAAATCTATCACATTCTATTCAAAAAACCATATTTTCATGCTCTTCTCAGGAGAAAAATGAGAAAATACACAACTTTCTGAAAAAATCATATGATCCTGATGAATTAAAGTCTCTAATACAGTAACACTTTTGATCTATCACTTAGAAATAAACTTCAAGATTTATCATTCATTTATTTTTTTATGATTTTTTAATCCTATATATTTACAACATTTATAAAATATATTATTGTTATTACATAACATTTAAAAAAATAAATTCTATAAAATTCATACATAAATTGAATGCCCCATGTTTCTTCTTGCATCCCTTCAGGTAATATAAAAAATTTCTTCTATAATGGGCAATTTGGCCACATTGAAAAATTGTTCTTCCTTTTTCTTTCTCAATTTGATAGGTAGTGTGTACTTTATATGACCTATTTTATTCCCCTTTTATCCAGAACCTTTAACCATATCCTTCTATACCATCATCATGGTACTTGATCCAAGACCACCTAGGTCTTGTTAAAAAATCATCTGCATATTAAGAAGATTAGGTGAAGGTTTTCAAATTTCATTCATATTTTAATTCACAATAATCTACTAGAACCTTTTTGACAATGACTGTAAAATGAAATTTGTTTCCAACTCAAGCATTTTAGGTGAACCTAGCCTCTCCAATTAATTAATGTATCCAATAATATTAATTATGTGAGTGGAGAATGAGGTTCTTTCTATCATTTTACAATGAAAAATACCTTTAGGAACTTCATATCCTTTATGCCTTTCTTTCTATTGATATTTCCTCTTTAGGTGATCTATCACTTGAAAGGAGTTAAGGGTCTCATGTTGCTTTTAAAATTTTTAATCAATAGTAATTATCATGAGTGTATATACTTTTTTTGAATCCTTTAGATGTTTATCAAAGTTATATAAATTTTTTTATTGAACATATTTACCTATTGGTTTCTTAGGAATAGGTTGTTCTAACACTTAGAATTTTCCTTCATATTTTAAAACGATTTTAAAACTCCTATACCAATCAAGGAAGTTTCTTTTATTATTTTCTTCTTTTTCAAGGACAGGTATTAAGGTAAAACTTGATGAAAATTCCATTTATCTGTAACAGAAGCTTTTATCAAATTAGTATTATGTTTTATAACCATTCAATAAGGTTTTTTATTATATTATCTTCCTCTAAAATGATAAACCCTTTTCAAAAACACAACATATCCAATAGTTGTCTAAGATCCATATTTCACTAATAAATTAGTCTGTTATAGAGTTCATCTCATCACTTATCTATTTAGGTAGGGAATCATCCCAATAAAATCATATATGATTCTTGGATAGCTAAGTGGAAAACCCTTTATCCAACCCATCATATGGATAAAATCAAATCTATTCCTCAAGTATCCTAATCATTAGGGATTCCCAGTTAGTGTAACATAAATAAAATTCCAAGAACAAGACAACAAAGTAAAATCAATGGGTACTCATGTTCATCTCAACAATACTCATAAAATAATCCAAATTCACTTATAACTTACTTTCCTTACATAAGATAATCCAAGGGTACTCATGCTAAGCTCGAAAATACCTGGTTGAATGATCAAGGTCTTGAAAAGTTCTACTTTGAAAGGAATATCAAACTTAGTATTTGTAGGGTATTTTAATATCACTGTCTTATCTCAAGTTATTCCCTTTTATGTATGAATGCTTCAAGTAATCTTATTTTTGAATCTTATTCCCTCCACCAAATCAATATGTTCAAACCATATTGATGTTTAACCCTTTACACAACCCACAAGTTTCTATTACTCACCCATAAATAGAAGTCAAACATATTTATACATATCTAAATGCATCATATGCATAAATTATATGAAAAATTCATGTAAAGGTTTAGAATTGTATAAGATTGAAAATATACACATGAGTATGTCTAGTGTGATAGATATCCAACCCTATTCACCAGCCTAGACAAGGCATAAGCCTCCAAGTAGGTTGGTAGTCTGACCCCAAGTCTCTCTACCCAGGGATACTTTACTCAATATATAATTCAATTCATCATAATTATAACACCTACTATAAATAAACTATATTTAAAAACTAAATTTATGTTCATAACTTTAATTATAAACTAAAGTCAAGGTTGATGAAAAACCAAATTCGTTATCATATATAGCATGCAATTCAAGGCTTTATTCTAGAAATAGTTTAACATTTTAAACTAAAGCATACACAACCTTCATATTTCTTAAAAAATTACTAAAAATGAATATAATAGGGAATAAACCTTGAATAAATGAATAATTAAAATATTTAAATATGAGATAAACATTTATGAATAATTCATAAATAAAATCTAACTATTAACCCTTATATAATTTTAGTTTTAACTTTATCAGCATTCAATACTTTTAAATATAAGCATTTTATATTCATTCCAATATTAACTCTTTCATATTTATCATTATATAGAATTTCCATTTAGAATATATAATATTATATTAATTATAAACAATTTATAATCCAATTTATATTATTTATACATTTTACATAATCTAAACTAGCATATACTTAATCATTATTTAAACTCTAATTATATCATTCATCAAAACACTTTTGATTTGGATTAAATAATATCCAAATATAGTTCCCTTATATTTTTGGGCAATTCAAAATAATTAATTATGAAAATTTTAAAATTAAATATAAAAACTTTATATTTTGGCCTTATTTCAAAATTTATAACCCTTTATAAATTATTTCTTATGATTTTTAAATAAAAAATTTTATTTCTATATAATTTGTTTAAAAGGTATTTCAAATATTAACATTTAATATTTGGGAAAAATAAAAGTTTCATAAAAAATTATTTAATTAATTATAAACCATTTATAATTTAATAATTTATTTATAAATCCCTTATAAATTAAATATTCCCAAAATACCTTTTATAATGATTTATAAACACTTTATAAACCATTAAAACGTTTAATAATTTTAAAAAAATTAAAAACATTACTATTTACTATTACGTTGAATCTGTATTTTGTATAAGGGTTGTGGAGACTCTATTTTCTTATAAGAATTTGAAATATATAAAGAAATATTTTTGGATCCAAACACTAAGAAGGAACATGATTCTAAGGCTCGGTGTGCTTGGAATAAATTTTATAAATATATTTTATATCAAGTGCACATGGTTTTCCAAAAATAATGGAATATATCCTAAATGTAGTCTCAAAATAGAAATCTAAGACCACAGTTGAATCTAAAATGTGAGGTTTACCCTAGGTGTGACTTAAAGTTAGTCGGCAAGGGGCGTTTGGATAAAACTGACATTAGCGGGTGCGTTCAGTGAATTCATTCATTCATTCATTCATTCATTCATTCATTAAATTACCTAAAGAATAATTTTCTATAAATATGATATTATAGAAAATATCCAGGTTTAGCCACATAAAACTGGGATCCTTGAGGGTATAATTTCACGTTCTTCATTGGCGGATTGAGATCGGGTGACGACGAGCTTCTCGATCCAGGCAAATCGAGGCACAGTGAATGCAACGAATTCTCTTCGTCATCGGTATCTACTTTATTCGTCATAAAATGATCCAATATCTAGGTATGACTAATAATTTGTTTATTTCTCCCATTATGATTAAAATATTGATCATGATAAATTCCTTCTCTTTAATCTGTGTTAAATAGAGCCTTTGCATGCGCTTGTGTATCCGTTTTCAATTGATTATTAAATTAATAATTTTTGTGCCATGTTTTCTCACCCCGACTATCATCTATCTAGTTTTTTGTCCAAGGAAACTTGGAAAATTATTGTTGCATCCCTTGTCTTGTTCTTTTTTCCAATAATTCATTATTATTATTTTTTTGGCCTATGGGGCCACAATTCGACATTATCGGGTGGGTACAAACACGATCAGACACCCAGATTCACTGTGGATTCAAGTATGATGAATGGATTGAAGATTCAGAGATGTATTTGAATAGTTTTTTGGATGATGATTATTCCACCATGGATCAGGAATATGGTGAGGCAATGGGCGACAGTATGATATGCGGCGGCGCACAATGGGTTCGTACGGGCGATCCAAATTCTGTTTTTCGTCCAACAAGCAGTCAAAAATGATGGCTGAAGGTGATTACCACCAATTTTTGGTGGTCAAATGATGGTATTAAAGGTGGAATAGGTAGATATCAAATGTATATAGTGGATCTGGGATTTTGTAAATAACCTGATGACATGCCATGTAGTTTGAAGAATACATAGCGTGTGGTACCCAAGCTGCAGCGGCTAGGGTTTCTGGGTGAGTTAGATATCACACGTCATGTGGGACCCCAACATGCCATGTTACCCATTTCTAGTGAACTTGAATATACTTTTTGAGTACATGAACATGGTCACAACCAGCCACATTTCATGTACTGGAATACGACCAGGGTATATGGACACAACCAGTGTACACGGACATGGCCTGAAGGACATGAGCACATCCAGGAGGAAACGGCTTGGCCCTGAGTGGTTGAGGCACACCGTATAGTCCCTTTATAATACATTTAGGGATGCATATCTAGTGATACATGTATTAGCAATGACATATCCATGCAATGAGGCAGGACCACAGGACGTGTGGGTCCCCTACACATTGTGTACCTCCTTTTGAGGAATCTTTAACCTCTCATATATCCTTCGTTTGAACTCATATTTTGGCCCGTGAGTAACTCATCCTGAGTGTTTTTTCATGTAGATCATGATGTTGTACTTTATAGTGGATTCTGAGATACAATGTTATATGTTCCAAGTGTGACACTTCTTTAGGAAGTGGTCGATGGTGGAAATGATCATACGAGATCATGGAATGGGTCCTTTACCACTAGAGTGGAACCCTCCTTTGAGTCAGGGCATGGGTCATCTACCACTAGAGTGGAACCCACCTGTGGAGTTAGGTAATGGATCCTATAACACTAGAGTGGAAACCTCCTATAGAGTTAGGGCATGAGACTTTTACCCCCAGAGTGGAACCCTCTTATGAATTCAAGTCATGGGTCCTCTACTACTAGAGAGGAACCCTGTTGTGGAGTCAGGGCATGGGTCATCCACTACTAGAGTAGAACTCTCATGTGGAGTCAGGGTAGGGGTCCTCTACCTTTAGATTGGAACCCTCATATTTGGATAGGGCATGGGTCCTCTACCTATCTAATAAGTGGAACCATCCATCATCTCTCTGTGCACGGGTACTCTGAGCGAAGTACTTTCCCCACACGGAATTCCATGTTTTCTCTCTTGGCCCCCATCATAGATTCCTCTGGAGAAGCATTTGGGGGGCCCGAATTCTCCTGGAAAAAGGGTCGGGATAGAGGATTGGTAATGGATCATCTGTCAACATCTAGACCGACCCCTAGCTTGTCGATAAGGATGGTATGTGGGCTACATCCCTCATCCAACCTGGTCTTGAAGACGCCACTATCAGCTGCCTCCTTTCTGACCAGGGCCCGGAGTGGTGTTTGGAGAATATCCATGAATGGTTTAACTAAAGGGACCAAATAATTATCCTGAGCATCCCTCGGGTCCCAGATGCAGGCCCCGACCATCCTTTCTGGACCAATGACATTTCAGAAGACTACACGGTGAGTTCCGGCTATAGACTTGCCCTTGGCATTCACTCTATCGACAGTGAAGAGGGACCATGTAAATCACTTTTGAAACTCAACGTCCCCCAAAAAGTACGCCAATTTTGGTGGAAGGTGTGCACGGGAACCCTCCCTACCCTGAGCCTTCTCATGTTTTTGACATATGTTTAGTGCTGAGTCCTCCCCTTTCTGCCCAAATGTACCAGAAACTCCTTTGCACGCCATCATTCACTGCCTGGGAGATAAGGAAATTTATAATAAATGGGGCCCGGCTTCGGATGCTTCACTATACATTGCCTCTGACCTCCTTGATCATCTGATGCATTGGTGTTCCTCTCTCTAATCGATTAATGTAGGTTCACTTTACACCCTGTCCTGGATCGTTTGGGTTCAGCGTAATGATACTGTTTTTAACCAAATTCATAAACCTCTTGAGTTCTGGATTAAACAGGCAATTTAATGGATTGAGAGTTGGAAGGACCACAAAGGACACTTTATGACAGGGGTAACTCTCTCCTCTCCCCCTCATTGAAACCCCCCAATGGAAGGGATTCTTAAGATTAACGTGGATGCATCTCTCCCCAAGGATGGCCTTTTTGCTCTCAGTATCGTGGCCTAAAATCATCTGGGGAAAATCATTGTAGCCAAATTTGGATCACATCATGCCTTCTGGGAACCTGCAGTAGCTGAGGCCTCTTCCATCATTGCAGGTATAGTGCTCGTTGTGGAATGGGGTTGGGATGACATCATCATTGAGTCTGACTGCCTCACTATTATCAATGCTATTAACCACAACGAAGTCGGACTCCAGCCTTTTGGCTCTATCATTAGGAGGACCCGCTCACTTCTCTAAGGCTTCTCTTATTGCACCTTCTCCTTTACCAAAAGGGAAGGAAACAATGCGACCCACCAGCTGGAGGACTCAGGCCCCTTTAATGACAACCAACTCTGGCTGGACAATTTCCCTTCATGGCTATGCATTTTTACGGCGGCTGATCTTCATCATTAATGTTATCTGTTCTTCTTTTCAAAAAAAATTGTAACCCTCCTATAGTATCAGGGAATGGTTCCTCTACTTATATATTATGTCCCCTTGATTTTGAAGCACAATGATGTGGTGGGGATTAAAATGGATGCTTCCTCAGACTGACATGAAATATTTTGGGTGTCATTGATGGACCCTTTTGAGCTAGTGGAAAACTATTTTACTGGGATGGGCTATAATATGGAGATCCAATTTATCTCTTTTATGGGTTTCTTTTATTACCATATATATGTATCCTTGTTGTTGGATTTCATTTATTGATATGCGTTGAGTTGAATACTTCTATTATGTCTCTTAATTCCCCCCCCCCTTCAACTTTTGGGGTGTCCTACTGGGTATGTATATACTCACCCATACATGGGATTTTCGTGCATGTGTCGTGTCTTATACAAATGATGGATAGGTCGGCGGCGATTATGATGGATTATAGGGATATCCAGGTGCCCTTAACTGTGTAAAGTGGTTGGATATTAGATATATGGATCTAGGTTCTCTTTGCACTTTACTTTTCCAGTTTTGTTCAGGTTGGGACATCGTTTTGGTTGGGCATGTATTGTTTCCTTTTTCTTTTCATATTACACTATTGTACTCTTGTACTCCCTAGAGATTATACATACATGGTTTATTCTCTAATTTTTTTCATCTTTTATTATTATTCCTCTTCACTTCTGCATGGATATGGTTGGGTGCATGTGTACAGGTATATTAGGAAATGCCTCCTATATTAGTTATTCCTTTTTGTGTTGGTCTCTATCCCCTAGCCTATAGAGGTTGGCTTGGGGTGGTTGTGGCTCAAGCCCTATTAATTCGGGTCATGACGGATTGGTATAAAAGGTGGTTCATTACTTGGTATGGTGTTCGGAGTTGTCTCAATAGGAGTATTTGGTTGGGATTTATGTCAATAGTTTCAAATTTTCTCGAGTGAAACTTCCAGGCCAAGGAACCCGATGTTGGTGCGGCAGTCGACTTATCCATACATTATGACTCTGACTACCTGCTTGTAGACTCGATATACTGGGACATTGGTTGCATGGAACATTGGTACATGCATAATATAGTATTGAGACTTTTTACTGTCTTTATTGAGTCTTATACCCATATATATATTCTCATATGACTGTGGTATGTCTTGATTAAATTTTTAGGATGCCTCCATGAAGACAACAAGCCAGGTTATGGATTCTAGATCATCACAACGATCCAATGAGTGATGAGGACTCAATTCATGGGCCATCGCATGAGATCCTTCCTCCAAGAGGATGGGTTGTAGCACCCCCTCTTGTTTAAAAGTAGTTAATAGCAGTAGAGAAGGCTATTGATTCACACAGGCGCACTCCATGAGTTCATGCACCAAAGGTTGCTGAGGTTCCATGGTGATCCAGATTCCCTGGCAGTGGAGGATTGGCTAGTGTTGGTGATCCCAGATCTCAAGATTATCTAGACACCAAATAATTAATTGGTTTTTCTAGAATCCAGCCTTTTCCATAAAGCATTTGGGCACTGGTGGAGCCTAATTGTGCAGATGCATGATGAGTCGACACTCTCATGGTCCAAATTTCAGTAGCTATTTTGTGAGGATTACTAACCCTCATTCTTATGATTAGTTCTTATTCAGGAGATTATAGAGCTTCATTGGGGAGGGATGATAGTTTATAATTATTCTATGAGGTTCAATGACCTTATGCGATACTCCCTCAATATGATTAGAGATGACTACTTCCGTGCATGGAATTTTGAGAGGGGTCTCCACGGAGACATATGTGCGAGTGTGGTTCCCCTATGTATTCCCAATTATGCAGGATTTTTGGATTGGATGATGGTGATGTAGAGATTCCTATCATAGGGAATCCATGTAGTTAGATCTGGTAGGTCATGGGGATGAGTCTTATGTAATAGATAGTAGGTGTTAGTCGGTAGAATCTCGGTGTTGGTGATATTTTCATGACCAAACATGGACTTGGGGTATTTTGGAACAGGGACTGCGTAGGGGAAAAGGGATACATAGAGTGGGTTGGATTTATTAATTTGATGGGTGAGGTCACATGGAATATGATATCCTGACCCGATGTTCGAAGGAGGAAAGGAATATAGTAGATGGACTGCCACAATAGAGGCATCACCGTGATCTTGGATCTCCTAATAAAGGAAAGAGTGTCCCCTAGGGAGGAAGAACTATAATATAAGTAGGTGGGGATCTATGAGGAGGATCTATGGGTGGTGGAAAATTTTATGAGTTACTCCCACCACCACCACCAGACATCCCACTTCATGATCAGGGAGTTGGTGGTCGAGGATGTGGACAACTACAGGCTATAGAGGCATATTACCCAACAACACATGATATGATTAGAGGTATGATCTATGTCTATTATACTCTTACTTATTATTATTAGACACTGGTTTGAGTCATTCCTTCATCTCTTTACTCCTGGTGTGAGATCTGGACCTCCTAGATGAGGCTGTAGCCCAATATCTTTGACTTGAGGTTCCTATAAGGAATGATTCTTTGATATATTTTATTTGTCATTAGTGTGAGATATCACCTGGTGGATATAGTGTATCATGGGACCTTTTGTTATTCATGATGAGACCTTATGATATCATCCTGGGTATGGACTATTTTTCTATGGTCCAAGACCAAATTGATTATCACTGTAGACGATTCAGATGCCTTCGTACTGATGTAATTATATTCTCCTTTGTGGATGAGGGAGTTCTCATGGTGGGATGAGTGGTTTTCATGAGAAGGAGGATATAACCCATCACCCATTTATTAATTAGTGTATCCCTTGGTGTAGAAGACTCTTTAGGTATTTGGATTAATTCAGTCATGGATAATTTTATAGAAATATTTCCCAAGGATATTTTGAGACTACCTCTAAGACGGGAGATGGATTTTTGCATAGACTTGCACCTCGATACCACTCTAATATCTTTTGAATCACATCATATGGCCTCTACTGATCTCAAGAAGCCAGAGTTATAGTTGTAGGACCTTCAAGAGAAGGTTTTTATCAAACCCAGTGTCTCCCCTGGGCATCTCTAGTGTTGTTCATAAAAAAGGTGTATGGGATATTGTATATTTGTATAGATTATCATTTTTGAAATAAATCCATGATAAAGAAAAAGTACCCCTTGTTGAGGATTTACATCCTCTTTGATCAATTATGAGGCGTGAGATGGTTCTCGAAGATCGGTCTCAGTTCTGGCTACCACTAGTTAAGATTTCTCAAGGTTGATATTCTGAAGATGGCATTCTAATGTCACTACAGACACTAAGATTTCTTGGTGATGTATTTTGGTATGATGAATTCCCCCTCTATGTTTATTGATTTGATGAACCAGATCTTCTAGTCGTACTTGGACCGATTTTTTGTTGTCTTCATTGATGAAATACACATATACTCTGCATCATAGGAGTAGCATGAAGAGCACTTGAGGATGGTCCTAGACTTACTTTGGGAGCACCATATTTATTGTAATCTCTCGAAGTTCTAGTTCTGGATCCACAAGGTTCACTTCTTAAGGAATGCCATTTCTAATAATGGATTAGTTGTGGACCTGGTGAAGATCGATGCAGTGTTTGACTGGGAGCCACCCAAGAGCATGTCATAGGTGTGGAGTATTCTTGGTTTGGAAGAGTACTACAGAAGATTTTTGGTAGACATATCCATGATTATATCCCCTTTTAATGCCCTGGTGTGGAAAGGGTATTTGTTTACCTAGAATTAGTAGTGTGAGAGATCCTTTGAGGATTTGAGACTGAGGATAATAAGTGATCCTTTTTTAGACTATTGGAAGAGGGAGTAGAGTACGTAGTGTATTGGGATGCCTCTAGAGCTAGGATAGATTGTGTGTTAATGAAGAGGTAGGCAGCGATCACATATGGGTCAAGGCAGTTGAGACCCCATGAGCAGAACCATGCAACTCACGGCCTAGAGCTGACAGTAATGGTCTTCACTCTAAGGATGTGGAGTCACTGTCTTCTAGGAGACCACTTTATTATTTACTAAGACTATAAAATTCTTAGGTATTAATTCATTTAGAGATACCTGAACATAAGACACAGGTGCTGGATAGAGTTCCTACAAGACTATGACTGAGATATTCTATACTTCTGATAAGGGAAACATGGTGTAATATTATCTTAGCAGGAAGTCCCAAGATCGTTTAGTGGAGAATGTATCTGAGAATTTGGATTCCTTGTAGCTGACCCTATTTGTGGAGGAGGGTTCCAATTTTATTTAGTTAATGGTGTTGAATACTCCACTCATACATCCTATGAGAGATTCCTAATTGGGAGACATAAACTATGAGGTCTGACATGACTAGATATCCTTAGAAGATTCACTAGATGGATTTTATGAAGGAAAGAATCATTTCATCCTTTTATAAGGATAAATGGTGTTCCTAGTCACTATGTGGGAGGAGTTGATGAGAGAGTGTCACAAATCACATTTGGTTTTACATCCTTGTGTGGGAAGATATACAGAGACCTTCAGTGTTAGTTTTAGTGGGCTAAAATGAGATGTAGTGTGGACGAGTTCATCTCTGGATGCCTCACATATCAGCAGGTAAAGTTTGAGCAATAGGTTCTGATAGGTTTTTTATAGCCTCGTGAGATCCCACAGTATAAATGATATGGAATATCCATGGAATTTTTTATAGGGATTCCATGGTCAGTGAGAGTCCATGACACCATCTGGGTGATAATTGACCAACTTACAAAGTTAGTGCACTTCCTTGCTATTAGGTAGTATAGTTCAGTAGAGAGTTTGGCGCAGTTTTACATACAGGAGATCATCCAACTTAATGGGGTTCCATAGACAATTATCTTTAACCATGATGTGTATTTTACACCATGGTTATTGAAAGGCCTGTAGGAGGTATTCGATTCCCATATGAGGATGAGTGAAACCATTTACCCTCTGACAGATGGGAAGATTGATCACACTATCTAGGTGCTGGATTATATATTGAGGGATTTAATGTTATACTTTGTCTGAATCCAGGAGGATCACTGTACATTAGTATAGTTTTTGTATAGTAATATATACCACTCTACTATCATCATTGAACTGTTTAAGGCCTTGTATGGGAGACCCTGCAGGTCACCCTTATGTTGGTTTGATATTAGTAATGCATCTCTTGTTGGGACAAATATAGTGCAGGAAATAAAATAGAATGTCCCTATTATCTATGATTGGATGAGGATATCTCATAGTAGGCATAAATATTATACAGATCAATGTCGTAGGCCCTTAGAGTTCAAGAAGGGAGACCAAGTTTTCCTGAGAGTCTCCCCACAATAAGGACTATGAATATTTGATTTGGGAGGCAAGATATCCCTAAGGTTCATTTGGTCATTTGAGATCTTGTTGAGGATTAGTGAGTTTTCCTACTACATTTCCTTACCCCCATAGTTGGATCAGGTGCACAACGTCTTTCATGTATCACAGTCGAGGAGATATGTGCATGACCCGATGCATTGTATTGATTGGGGTGAGCTATAAATCATGGATGGATCCACTTTCACAGATCACCTAGTGGAAATCAAGGATTGTTAGGATAGAATATGGTGTGGATGGACCATCCCCTTGGTTCATGTGTTGTGTTAGAATTGGGGCATGCAGGAGAGCTTATGGGAGAGGGAGAGCTAGATGCGAACTCAGTATCCCAACATTTTTATTTAGTTTTGTTTTTCAAGGATGAAAAGATTGAATAAGGTAATAATTTAGAGACCCTTTTTTCCTTATAATACTTTGAAATATATCAAGGAATATTTTGGGAGCCATGCACTGAGATGGTGTGAGATTCTGAGGCCCAGTGGGATAGAAATAAATTTTATAATAATATTAAATATATTTTATATAACGAACACATGGTTTCTCAAAATTAATGGAATATCTCATAAACAGAGTCTCAAAATAAAAATATGAGACCATGGTTGATTCCAGAACATGAGATTTACCCTAGGCGTGACCTAAAGTTGATCGACGTGGGACATTCAGATAAAGAGGCCATTGGAGGGTGTGTTCAATGAATTAATTAATTATTTAATTAATTAAATCATTAAGATAACTAAAGAATAATCCTTTATAAATATGATATTATATAAAATTTTCAAGGATGTTCACATAACCTTGTGATTTTTTAGATGATAATTTTGTGTACTTTTTTGGTGGATTGATATCAGACGATAATGATTCTTTGTATCCAAGTGAATCAAGGCGCAGTGAATGCAAATAATTCTCTCCATCCTTGGTAGTTGTGTTATTCATTGTCAAACAATCCAATATTGAGGTAAGACTCCCCATTTTTGGATTTCTTCTCTTACTATTAAAATATTTAGCATGATCAATTATTTATCTTTGATCTATGTTAAATTGAGCCTTTGCATGCGCTTGTGTATCGGTTTTCAATTGATTATTAAATTAATCACTGTTGTGCCATGTTTTCTCTCCTTGAATATAATTGATCTAGTTAATTGACCAAGAATTATTATCCAATGATTTTTTCACCCTTTTTCTTGTCCTTTTATCCTAATCAATATTTGTGTTTTTCATCATTGGCCTACGGGGCCACAGTTCGACATTATCGGTGGGTACGAATGTGATCGGACCCCTGGATTCATAGAGCATTCATGTTTAATGAATGTATTAATGAATCAAGTATGGATTAAGATAGATTTTGGGATTCGTTTGATTCTACCATGTATCAAGAATCCAATGAGGCAACGGGTGACATCCATAGATGTGGCGGCGCATGGCGGGTCCGTATGGGTGAGTCAGATTCTATTTTTGTGCCAATGAATGGCTAGAAATGATGGCTATAGGAAATTAACACTGGTTTTGGGTGGTAAAATGGTGGGATTTTAGGTGATGAAGGTTGATCTGGAATTCATGGATAAGATCTAGGATTCTACAAAAAAACGCAACTATATGTCATGTAGACTGAAGAACACACGGTGTGTAGGACCCTGGTTGTGGTGGATAGGGTTTATCGGTGAGTTAAATATCACACGCCATGTGGGACCCCCACATGTCATCTGACTCAGTGCTAGTGACCTGATGTGTGCTCTAGGAGTACACAGACATGGGTATGACAAGGAACATATCGTGTGTCGACACATGACCAGGGTACACGGGCATGAACAATGTACACAAACACAACCTGGAGGACATAGACACATAAAAGAGGACATGACTCACCCTTGATTGGATGAGGCCCACCGTGTAGTCCCATTACATGCTATGTAGGTATAAATGGAAAATGGAACATGCACTATAGATTACATGGATAGGAATCAAGGGTTGACCACACGCAATGTGGGTCCCCTACACATCATGTACCATTTTTGGAGGAAAATTTAACCTCTCGTATCTCCTTCATTTGGACTCATATTTTTTCCCAAAAGTATCATATACTAAATATTTTTCTATATAGAATGATATGGTGGCCTTCATAGTGGATTTTGAGATACAATGTGATATTTTCTGAGTATGATGCTTATTTTGGCGATGCTCAATGACAATAGTGATCAGGTAAGATCATCAGAGTGGAACCATCCTGTTAGGATAGGCCATGGGTCCTCTATCTATCTACCACTATAGTAGAACCCTCCTATAGAGTTAGGGAATGGGTCCTCTACCCCTAGAGTGGAACCCTCTTAAAAAGTTGGTGCATGGGTCCTCTACCACTATATGAAACCCTCTTGAGGAGTCAGGGCATGGGTCCTCTACCACTAGAGTGGAACCCTCCTACAGAGTCATGGCATGGATCTTAAACTACTAGAGTGGAACCCTCCTATAGAGTCAATGCATGGATCCTATACCACTATATTGTAACCCTTATATGGAGTCAAGGTTATGGATACTCTACTACAGTAGTGGAACCCTCATATAGAGACAGTCCATGGGTCATCTACCTTCGGATTGGAATCCTCCTGTTTGGACAGGGCATGGGTACTCTAACTATGTAATGATTAGAACCCCCTATCATATCTGGGAATGGGTCCTTTACCTAGATATTGTGTCCCCTCAACTATTTGACACAATGCTGAGGTGGGGATTAACCTAGATGTTTCTTCAAACATACACACAAGATGTTGGGCATCATTGATAGACCCTTTGGAACTAATGTCATATTCTTTTTCTGGGTTGGGCTATGAGATGGAGATCCCATTTCTCTCTCATCTAGGTTTCTTTTATGATAACATATATGTATCGTTTTTTTCATTGTTTTTCTTACTGTGGGTTGATCTGTTTACTTCTATCATGTCACTTACTGCTCCCCTTCAGCTTTCATGGCGTCCTACTGGGTATGTATATACTCACCCCTACATGGGATTTTTCCACACCTGTCATGTCTTATGTAGATGATAAATAGGTCAGCGATTATTACCAAAGATCATAGGGATACCTAGGTGAACTTGACCATGTACAGTGGTTAGAGCTTGGTGATCTAGAGTCAGGCTCTCTTAGAGCATTACTTCTCTAGTTTTTTAGGTTGGGACATCTTTCTGGTTGGGCATGTATTTTTTCCATTTTTATTTTCATATTATTTTGTCGTGATCTTGTACTACCAAGAGGTTTTATGTGCATGTATTATTCTCTAGTTGTTTCATCATTTATTATTATTACTCTACACCTCTGTATTAAGATTGTTGGGTGTGTGCATGTAGATACATTAGGAAAATTCCTCCCATATTAGTTATTCCTTTCATCGCTAGTCGCCAGCCCATATCCTATGAAGGCGAGCTTGGGGTAGTTGCGTATTGAGCTCCATTGGGTTGGGTCGTGACAAGGGTATACACCCTATACCATTGTATAGGCCTTATGAAATCCTGACTACATAAATTTATAGATTTTATATACCTTTATGTGACCACTCTACATAAGGTAAAGTCTCACATAACCCTTACAAAGATCACATGGATGATGGTATAACCCTTACGTAGGTTTCATTCCATAAGGGTAACTTCATGTGACCTTTATGGAAATCCTATCTATGTAAAGGTAGGTTAAAGATACCTTTATGTGATACCTTTACGTATAAAGGTAAGTTATGGTGACACTTACATAGACTGATCTATGTAATGGTAGAGAAATATGACCCTTATGTAGACTACTCTACATAAGGGTAATTCCATGGTTACCTTTACTTAACTTGGTCACTTAAAGGTAAACTATTTTTTAAAACAGAATCTACAGATATCAAAAACACATATCTATTTTACATTTCTTATTTATTTCAATGAAATATATCATAAAACTTAACTGTGGATTCCCTATGATACCATTTTGGGGTATTATTGGAGTCTAATAACAATTATTAGAAGTTGTGGAAGTTATTTAAAACCCTTTCATAAGGATATCCATGCATGATAGTATAAAACCACATATAAAACTAAAGTGAATAAATATTTTAAAACATACCATTCACTAAGGGTTTCTTGGTTTGATATGATTGATGTAGATCACAAAAGTTTATAAAAAATTTTACCACCTCAAAATTTATCCATGGGATGATCTTAATTTATCGATGTTTGAATGAGATTTTATCCTCCTCCATGGCCCGATAGAGGTTCAGGAGAAAATTAAGTTGATGAAGAGGGATTTGGGTTCCTAGTAAGTTTTACCAATCATATTACAAATTTATACATGAAATATCAATATATAAAAATAGTTTATATGTATATGAGGATGATCTTCAGTTATGCATGCATTAACTCATGTGTTTATAGAGCATGATTTAATGCCTCAGATATTTCATACATCGTATGCCTGAATTCATCTAACCCTCATTTGTTTCATCTTAGGAAATGTATTTTCAATGATAAAAAGGTGAAGAAATGATTGTTTTCTATCCAATATTAGCAATATAGGTAATATAGAATAATATATATATATATATTCTATTAGGCATGAAAATCAAAAATTTCATGAAAGACATAAAATATATATGCAATATATATATAAGACTTTAGGGGATATATCACTTTAACATGGGGTATAAATACTACCCCTTTGATATTTTATATCATGAATATATTTAAATTAATGGCATTTAAAGTTTCATTTGATTTTATTTCATTCATGGAGGTTATGATTCAAAAACTACCAAATCTATAAGGGTTTATTTCATATTCTCATCCCTATTCAGGGTTGTTTATGTTTATGTTTATATTGGGGGGATTATATGATCCTTTAATCTTAAACCCCTTAAATTTCTTATCCTATAGTTATTTATAGGGTTTTAAAGTATTAGTTCCATTTTTACCTTCTTTGGAACCCAAAATTACCAAATTAATGTTTTTAAGAAAACCTGACTTTGTTTTTATACTCGGTTGGGAATATTTTTCTTACATGTCCATATTTTCTTTAAAAAACCAAGGATGTTTTTATTATTCTCTAAAGATTTATTAAATTCATTTTTACCCATTTTTAACTATCTATAAAAATATTTAAAAGGAATATTCTTATTGAGGCACTTTTACTAAAGGTGTTAACAAAATCATTGTTTTAATAAACATTGTACAAACTATTTTTCCTCCATTATGACTACTATTATCTTTAAAAATTACTTTACAATTTTTCATGCTTCATTACAAAGAAAAAAATTCCTAATATTTAGGATTTTAAATAAGTTATTTCAAAATGAAAAGGTTGTTTTTTTTTTCAAGAAATGTTACAATGATATTTTTAAAGTAATTTCATCTATGCCAACATCCTTTAATGAATATTATCTTTTACTAATATTATAGTTTATTAATATCATCCACTATATTACACTATATTTTTTATGATCATATTGTTGTATTTATTAATTATGGAAAATATTAACATTTTTATTCTAGTTTTTCAATTTCAATGATTATTTTGATTATGTATTGAATTTTTATTCACCCCTTTTATATAATGAATGAATTGGACTTAGTAAGTGATGGGAGGGGCCTGTTATATCCCATCGATACATCATTAGGTCACATGAGACAAACTATTTTGGGTATTTGGCATATTCCTTACCTTGTTAAATATGATGTCTAGGAACAAAGTCTTGATAGTAAGATTTTAATGTTTGACATTATGAATTCTATCATTATGAAACTAGTTATCCTTATCCATGTGATTATTTATGTAGTTATTCTATTCTTGGATTTATCCCCATTTTTATGATATTATTTACATTGTATATTTGATTATTATTTTATCTATTCTATATTATTCATTCATTATTTAAGCTATGATATATTCTATTGTATGCATTTATTTATTATGCATCTGATCTCACCCTTTTATTTTATTTCTTTTACCCAAGATTTCAGGAAGTATACTATGAATGATATTCTAGGATATGTTAGAGTGAATGAAAGCTTTTTAAAATAAAATATTATGTTTTATTTTTATATTTTGAAATTTAATATGAGATTCAAGCATGTATATAGTTTTCCAAGACTACTAGAAAATTTGATACCTCAGGATGTGATTGGTTGTATATAGTTTCAATGTAATAAAGTAACCATTAGATTAGGGATACTAATTTAACATCCTTCCCCTCCTCATTGGCATGAGAAGGTGGTGGAACGTTACTTCACCTTAAGTGACATATGTAACACCCCGACCCTAGAAGCCAGGAGTTAGTGAATTATTGTAATACATTGGAATGATTATAAGGAATAAAATATTTAAGGACTAATAATTTTAGTAGTGTTGGAAAATATATTACATGCATGAACATTACATTACAATTCAAAACATAATATGCAGTATAGATAATTCTTTGAGAACACCGTTATTCTCCAAGATTAACCCTTCATTTCAATCCTAAAACACTTCTTGGCATCCTAGGAAAATAAAACATAATAAAGGAGTGATCTCAGATGCTTATTAAGGGTAAACAATATAGTGGAATATATTATAAATAATCATAAACATTTAAGGAAAGGAATAAAACTGAAACACAAGCCTTTTAAACATAATAATCAGCATAATATGGTAATAATAAATCAAATAATGTCATTTAAACATTCACACAGATATTCTACTAGTCGAATAATCACATGTAATATCCATAACTAATATCATAATGAGGGAATTCATAATGTAGGATGTTTTTACTATCAAGATATATCCTCAAGAAAGCTACTATAAGGATCTATCCACATGAAAATTTAAGTTTATGGGTATAAACCCTTCTAATTTGTGTCAAGATCTATCCTCCTCGCAATGTTAAACTACTTGGAAAACAAACGTGAAGGGTTTTTCACCAACTAATTGTGTCTCATGAGACCTACTGATGCATCGAGGGGATATAGCGATCCCCTCCAATCACTTACTTTTTTCAATGCATTCCTCTTATTAAAGTGGTAAAACATAACCCATGTAAACATTCATATTAAAACTAGGATATTAAATGTTAATACTTTAACCACAAAACATGAATGGTATCAAAATAGAACATCCAGAGTCAAACATATCATAAACCATTCAATATAATGTGGTAGATTTAATCATAATAAAACAACCTCTTTTAAACATAAATTCCAACAAAGGATGTTGAAATATAATAAAATAATTTAAAAAATAATTTAAAATATCTTGAGACAAATATCTCTTTTTCTTTGAAATTATTTATTAAAAGGTCACACACTTATAAAAGAAATTTAAAAAGAGATTTATAAATTGAAATGTTCTATAGAACTTTGATACTTTTGAAATAAATTAACATTCCGAAACATTCATTTCCATTTAAATAAATCCTTAAAACCATTTTTAAAACATGGATATTAATGAGAAAGATTTAGAAGAATAAATATTTAAAACATTTAAAATGATGTTTTAGTTAAAGAGTCCCTTGTATAAAACATTAAAAATATTCCTTTTGAAAAATTTTGAATGAACTTAAAAACATACATAAAATTGTCTTTATAATCCTTTATATACATATAAATAAATATGTATGATAATATCAAGAATATTGAAATGAATAAAGGATTAATTCTTTAAACATTCAAAGAGTCCCATACCATTTTGAGCATTTAAATAATAAACCCAATATCTTCAAATAAATATTTAAATACCATGAAGATAAATTTATTCATGATATCAAATATAATAGGGTAAGTACATCCACCACACATAAGAAATAAGTAGTGAACATGGCTTATATCTCATGAAAATTAAAATTGCGATGGAATTCCCTTACCTTGTACTTTCCTTTAGTTGAGGGTGAATTAACCTTATGTATAATGGTTAAAGCATGTTATTAAATTATAATAGGATCATATACATATTTATTATATCATATATTATCCCCTTATATAATTTTTCTAATAATAGTTTAGTATTACTGTTGTTTCGGGTGTTAACTACTTCGTTTTCCTATGCATATTTTGTCGTGTAAGTAATGTTTCTTATGAATAGAATATATTTTATTCATATATATAATGATATTAAGTTCATAAAAATTATATTTAATCATAATATAAAATTTATAATCATTATTTAATGGTTAACATGGAGAGTGAATCTCATCGCGTCGTAGAGACTGTAGGTCATACATACGTGCAAGCGATGGTGTCATTCCCTTAGTGGTTAAATGGTATATAATTAGATTGTATATTAATTATAAATAATAATAATCATATCAGATTAAATATTTATATACACTATACTCATCATTATACCCATCTAAATAAGGTAGTTGAATAAAAAATCACACCATGGTGTGGAGACGGTAAGTCGTATGTACACACGCATGGTGATATTGTTATTCTTAGGTTGGATAAAAGGATTAATATGGTTGTAACATAATCATAATAACATCTAAAAATATATATTATACTGTAGTAATTACTTTATTATGAAAAAAACATAGGAAGATGAAGTATTAGAAGAAAATAAATTTAATTGAATTGGTAAAACAATTACCTCTTCTTCGAGTGTCCCCTTTTTATTTGTACAAAAGGACACCTTCGGTTGGCTTTATACCAAAAGCATGGAATCTATTATGAAGTGAGTGAAGTTTTTAGGATAATTGTTTAGGTTTTTTCTAATCCAAAGTTATTTATAGGTGTGTATAAAATAGAAGGAGAAGTTCCCTTTTATAAGAGCAGGGAGGGGCACTTTAGGAAACTCCAAAACTATTAATTTATTATAAATTGATTTTTGATTCTAAATAGTTCCAAAATTGATTTATTTATAATATAAGATGATTATGGGTCTAAATAATCTCAAAAAATTAATTTTAGACATGTTTTTATTTTATTTTAAACCTTATCAATTTTATTTAACCTTAATTAATCTATTTAAGTTTATCTGTAGTATTAAAATTCTAAATATTAAAAGGTTATAAATATTTACTTTGTGATTTCAATTGTCCATAAATGTAAACTCTATAAAATTTTAGAACATATAATTATCACTTTTTATTTTTCAAATATTTTTATAATTTTTAAATAATTTAATAAAATTTTATTTCTATAAAATATCAATAGTGTCAATTTTAACACTATTCATAACTTTGACTTTAATTAAAATCCAAACAGAAAGATAACATTGAACCACATCATTTAATATACTTATAAAATGTCATAGTCACCTAGAAAATTCATGGATCAACTTAATTAATTCAAATTATATTTCTTTTAATATTTTTAAAACCATTTATTTAATATTTCTATTAATAAAATAATTGATGCATCACTATTATGTCATCATTAATGGTAATTATTTAATATCTAAAAATTATAAATAAATTACTATGATTTATTAAATTATTTTATCTTTCCACGTACTATTTATAATTAATGTTATCTCTCCTATATTAAAATTAATAAACTTATGTAAAATGAGAGTATGACATTTTGTCACATTCATTGATTTTAATAATATTCATGTCATATTCATGGACATGTGTCCATTAAATGATTCCATTTCGAACATTAGGTGATAAGGGTCTAATTTATTCATACAATAGTATTTTTACAGGTGTTAGGGTAATTTTATAATATTATTTTTACATTTAATTACCCAATTTACTCTTAACTATGGTAAATAAAAAATTACTAAATATACTATTCATAATGTAAAAAAATAAAAAATAAAAAATAAAACCTATTTACATAATTTTTACCCATAGATTCCAAATATGGAATAAATTTATCAAAATTAAAAACACATAAGTTTCAGAAATTAAATTAAAATTAATCTCGTTGATTGAATGAGAAAATGGGTTTTTTTAAGTAAAAACTATCAAAAGATTGACATGTGTTTATATCCAATTTTATTGTGAAAATAATTAAAATGACATAAATTATACTAAATGATGAAAATATAATCTAATTATACTTTAAAACCAATAAAATATATAATTTAACACTATAAATTATTTTGATGAAAAAAGTGGTTTTCAATTAAAATTTAGTATTTTTCACTATTCCTCAAAACATGAAACTTATCATAAAGATACCAAAAATTGAACCAAAGTAAAGTTTGACATTTTTATTTCAAATAAGAAGTTTATTTTGTAAAATTTAATATATAAAATTTTAAAATATTGTATTTAAAATGGGTTCTCCATTAAAAGGCGGCAAAACTGCATTTTTTGAAAAATACTTCTTTTATCCGAAAAAATGAATTTTTTTTCTTATATCATGTCTAGAAAATGCATAATATAAATTTTAAAATTATATTAAATATATTAAATTCAAAATATTGTTAATACTATTCATAATATATAATTTAACATCTATGTTATATATCATATTAAATAATAATATTTTATTAATATATTATTGTCCGGTAAAACTAGCTCTTGTGTGTAACGCAATAAAACTCATTATTGTGTGTATTTAAAGCTTAAAATGGTGTTTCATAAAAATAAATCGATCAAATAAATTAAATTTATTCAAAAATGAAAATATTATAAATTCTCAGGGTGTTACAACATCCCCAAGATGCCAAAAACTAGCAATAAATTCCAAGGGATTCATTAACAATTGGGGGATGACTAGACCTTTGAAAGTAAAACATCCAAAAAAACAAGACATATAAAATAAACCACTAAATTATGCATGATAAGAATTAAATAAAACTCAACATTTCATTTATATCAAAAGAAACTACCAAGAGTACCACAACAGAAGACTATAAAACAACCAAGTATACAGGGGAAGACTAAAATCAAATACTCCAATGACCACCACCAATATTCAAACATGATTCATGACCCAATACCATGAAATATCCCAAGTATCAATAAGTAATGATAAATATGTGTGATACATTACCTTTTCCTATGTCTCAATAAACAACATCAGTAAAAGCACCAAAGTGCCAAAGTAGGGGTGAGTAATGAAACTCAGTAGATTTTCCCCAATGAATTCCCTACTCACACCACTAAGATAAAACATGTTATAGAATTTATATAAATCCATTTATATAAAAAAATTTATAAAATAGTTGATATCATAATATAAACAATCACCACAGCAAATCATTTTTCACACCAACAACAAGTTCTAAGGAAAGCATCCAAAAAATGTTCTAAAACCATTTCATAAATTCCACTTTTGTCATACCCCTTTACAATCCACATATACACACATATAAACATGAATGACCCGTTATGATAGTTCTATAATCATGAGGTTTTTCTCATATATCTACCTAGTTATCAAAAGTTAATTAAATCTCATGTTCCATTACACCTTTGGTACCGAGTACAAGGTCATATTTCAACCAAGTCTCATAATGCAATATGAATACACACACCATGTATGGCCAACAACCATGACAATACCATAATTCCCAAATCATTTCAATAAAAAAATATTTTTATTGAATTTTTTTCCATAAATTGGCCTAAGAAACTATTTTAAAATCAATTATCAAAGTACCTTACATAATAATTCCACAATTTCACACAAATCTAAAAACTATCACTAAGGAAGGTTTCTACCATTATTTTCACATCAATTTCAAAATAAATTTAAATAAATTTAATAAATTTAATAAATTTTAAACTAATCCTTCATGTTCTAAATAGAGAAACCTAGATTGAATCCCCCTACCTTAGGTTTTATGACAAAAACAATGAATAACACTTAAAAGATAATGAAACTGGGTTGAATATTTAAAAACCCACCTTAGATCTCTTCCCCTATCATCAAAAAAATCAAATATAAACATATTTCAGACCAAAAACGTGTATATTCTCATATATGGTTTAGATATAAGAAAAAGAGATAGATAGAGAGGTAGATCCAAGGAAACCCACACAAAAAACACCAAGAACGAAGACATTCCACAAGAATCGAGCTTCAACGCACCAACAAACACCTCCAGATCATTTCCAAATCGATGGTGAGAGGTTATCCAAACTTTTAGAGGGAAAAATCCCAAGTTAGGTCCATTTTGGGAGAAAAATAATTAAAACATTAAACATACCTAGATCCACTTTTTTAGGATCTAGTTTTTTAACCGTGCACGGTTAGGAAAACTGTACACTAAACATGTGTCATCCACTACCTCGAGTATGAACCTCACATGGCTATCTCACATGGTTATAAAACCATGAACCAACCATTCCAAATCTCACTGTCCAACAAATGACCAAAATGGTATGGTTTCTTCTAGCCTTTCGCACTGTTTGGACAAATCGTACGCCTCTCGTAATGTAAAATACTGGACTTCATGGATCCATGTCCTTTTTAAATTTTGGTTTTAATATCTTTTTTTGGATAAAGAATTTTTTATTGTGAGATAGGGAAGCCTTGAGGTTTTTATGGGGGTTTGGGACACGAAAAGAAAGAAAATTGGGCCAACTTGTGCAAGGCTCATGGTCAGTGCACAATTAAGTAAATCGTGTTGCCTTCCTAGAAAAATCATAAAACCTTGGACAATGTCATTATACGTGGTTGGTGCATGGTTAGTCAATTTTTTGGAGCTCCTTAGGTAACTATGCAACCTTTTCCTTTATACGGTAGCCTGCGCACGGTTTGTGCATGGTTTGGTAAACCATTCAGACAAACCATGCACCCCAATAAAAGTTGGAAAATGAAGAATTTATCCATTAAAATATATTTAGATCCCAACCCAATTTCTCCATAAATTCTCCCCTATCAACCCTAAGGATGAACCAAATTGACCCAATCTTCCCAAGGGTGGTTATCCTTCGATTCTTGGTCGTTTAGATGTCGTTGGTTGCAGATCAAAGCCTCAGGTAAGTCTAACACTCCTCATGCTTTTCTTTTTTGGATTAAGGTTTTTAATTTCTCCCATATTATTACAAAGCCCTAAAACCCTCTTTTTCTACTAGAATCTAGGTTAGGGATTAAAAGGGTTTTTGAATCCGTACCTAAGGCTATGATTTAGAGTGCCTTCATCGTCAGATTCGAGGTAGGTGGTCTACAAGCTATATCCCATAGTTTTGTTATTGATTTTTTAATGTGTGTTGAGATATTTCTTCCCTTTTATTGTTAGTTTTTTACATTGAGTAATATTTGGTAAAATGGTTGTCTAATCAATTATGTTGACCCCTCATTATCCTCATGGACTATGTTGATGATGATTAGAATGATTTAGGTCCACCCATGGGGTGCGTCGGCTTTCCTGAACTGAGGCAAATTCAATTTTTTCTATTTTCAAAAAGTTCACTTTTATGGTTAAGTGAGAACCTACACCATCCAAAAACAACACCAACATTCCATACCCAAATAAACAAAGAAACCCCGCACACCATCAAACTTCCTAGAACAAATTCATTTCCCAAACCTAGAAATTGGTAAATTTACGTGTAGAGTTAACTTGCGATAACATAGAGCCCATATTGAATGTGTTGAATATTTTTAGTGGAGCTAAAAATGGAATAATGATAATAGTTCCTAGGTTTTTATAGTGGCATAAGGGGTTTCTTATCATGGATTAAAAGAGGGTTAATTGGGTTAATTTATATTGTGTTGAATGCCTTATGAATTATGTTGAAATGCCTAAAAGGATTAGTATATATGAAATGATGAACATGTTAAATTGGAAATGGATTGTCAATTGAAGAACATATAAATGGGTTTGTATAAGGGAATTGATGAACATGTTTAATGGGTTAATAAATGGGAGTCATGGGGTATACCAAATGGGTTGAAATGTAATAAAGTGGTTGTTCTATGTGAATAATAATAGTACTTGAAATGCATAAGTGGGAAAATTATTGTGAAATGATGAATGGGATAAATGGGATAATGTATGGGAATTGTTGAATATACTTAATCGGTTAAGGAATGATAATGAGAATTTGGCTAAATGGCTATAAAATGTAAATGAAAAATTTATTAATGGTTAATGGCATAGTATTAATCCCCATGTTGATGGTTATGGAATGTGATTTTTATTTTTATTGGTTGTGTTTGGTTGTGATGTGGTGTGTGTGTGGTGAAAGGATAAATAATCAAGTTCACATGGCTTGGTAGTTTGGAGTATTGACATGAGGTTCTATACCCATAGGTTGAGTTAGAAAAAGGCTCCAAACTTCACCCCAAAATGTATTAGTTAAGGAAGGGGATAGAGGATCTATTCCCCTAAAGGTTTCATTCCACCCAAACTGAGGCTTTGAGGTGAATATAATGTTTTTATGTGATGTTTTTATCCCTAGTGAGATAGGTACTTGACTTAGTACCTTATACATAATGATTGATTGCCTTAGATCCATGTGTAGATGATTTATATGCCTAACCCATGGAACACGTGATGAATAGGGATTTAGTAATGAAGATGATATAAATGTTGAAAATTTTAATAAAGATAGAAAGGTTTTAAGTGTACTTGGTTGTATAATGGTACTCGAGTTTTCCTTTTATTTATTTTACCATTTACTTCATTCTTTCATGCACTATCTATTTAGACTATATATTTTGTAGATGTCATTGGTATTGGATTACTGGGTTGTACTCACACCCTTCTCAGGATTTCGTTGGGTATCTGATTAGACTTCATTATTACAGGTTCAGATAAGTTCAAGGGCCTAGTACCAGGGAGTTGATTTTGGCTTGGGATATGCAAAGATGAGGATCCAAACTTGGATTCGAGACCATTTTGGGGATTCAGCTGGTTGTCTTTATTTTGGGTTCCCCTCATTTTGGCACTATTAGTATGACATGACATGGTTAATGTTGATTTTTGGTTTTCACCAAGTTTTAGAAGATGTTTGTCTATTCATGTTTACTGTTTATTTCATATTGTTTCCATTATTTATATTTTTATATGTTTTGGATTACTCTGGTAAAGAGGTTATAGTCTCCTAGTGTGTCTTATTAGACCCTCACCACTAATCGGTAACCTCTAGTGTATGGGGAGGCACACTTGATGTCATGTGATGACCCATCTCGGGGTACTAGTTTAGTGGATCCTGATTTGGAGATGTTACAAAGTGGTATCAGAGAATGAATTTTCTAAAGAATTATTATTTTTGATGGTAGAGAGGAGATTATGGTGTGTTAGGTCTTGGAAATGAGATCATGTATGGGAGTATCTAACCCATGTACGAGGAAAAACCCAAGTCACCCAGGGTGGGAATTGTTGTTATTGATGTGTGTTGTTACAGTTGAATGATATTTAACTATTGGGTGATGCACATGTAGTGTGATGTGACTATTTTATGATATTTTTATCATGGATGAAATGTAATGAGGTTGTGCATTCATGCATCATTTTAGGAACCTAAGTATATAGGTGGAATGCATCATGATAGGCGCACACGGGTTGGGTATGTGGGGAATAGAGAGTAGAATTCATTTTAATTCCCTAGAAAATTTAAATAAAATGGTGTCTAATAATGGTAATTCAAGTGGGTAAATGAAAAGAATGTAAATAAATAGTTTGGGAATAGTGTGTATAAAGAAACATTATGACTGAGTTAAAAATTTTGGGTTGTGATAAATTATAAAGATTGAATGATGTATAAAAGAGAAATATTTCCATAATGATGGTAAAATCGTTAATGAATTTTTCCTAATAAAAGGTGAAAATGAGTTAAAATGAGGGTTGTAAAAAGTTGTGAAATCATAAATGTTCCTAATAAAAAATATTTGGGTTGTGAAAGAGGAAATGGTTTAGAGAGGTTTTTAATAAAAGACTTGTGATAAAGTAATTTGGTTTACCCCATGTTGACCATGACCTGTGGTAGGGATAAAAAATGGTAGTGTCTTATGTGTGATGATGACCATTGGTAAAGTGTATGTGGAGTGGGTTGTTTAAGGTTTATGATGTAAAATCTTTTCCATTTGTGGTTTTATCTTGTCAATCATTCTTTGAAGCATTTGTTGAGGAATTTTTTTTGAGTTATAGTCATGAATATGGTAGGTAATTTCAAAACATCATGTGAATGGGGAGTTTAAAATTCGAATTCTTGAGTTAAAAAAATGGTAAAGTTAATTATGAAAGGATGTATAGTGATGGAAATTTTGGGAAAATCGGGTAGTGGGTATTCCTTGTGTTGTCACTTTAACCCTTGTATGGGTGGTGTGGGGGCAGTGAGAGTGACCTAGTTCAAGATATTGGATTTAGGGTTGTGATTCCTTTCTGGTCATGATATGGAATAATATATGTTCTTAGATCACACTTGGTAGGGTTGTGGCCCTTGGGTCATGAGGCTTTGGTCGGTGTTCTGAGTATTGAAACCCTTGTGGGTTGTGACCCTTCAAAGTGCATGTTGGACCTTAATGATCATACCAGGATTTTGTTTACCTTGTGATTAGGGACCTTGTGGGTTGTGTTTTGGGTCCCAGAGAGGGTGTTTGGCTTGTAGTGTCGATGTATGAATACGATTACCTTTGGTGTAGAATACAAAGTAAATGGTCACTTAGTGAGCTAGGCACGGTGTGTATCGGAATGGGGGAGATATTGTCATTCGTAAACATTGATTGGTTCATAACTGGATTTGTATGGTTTCGATATAGTACTGAGGGATTTTTCTTATTATGATTCTGGTCTAGGGGGTTGGTATCATTCAACCTTCAAGGTGACCTATGAGAGAGGTTAGATGTTGTTCTTAGTACTTTTCGGGGTGTGTTGCATAGGTGTATATTTTGGATCTTGTCAATGGGACACATATAGTGTTTCCTAGTTTGGGTTTGGCTTAGAGGGATAAGTGGTAAATCAAAGGTTGTTGATGCGACTTGGGTTGTGGTTATGCATTGAAAGTTTTGTGAGAATAAAGGGTGACTAAATCTTGGTTAGATTCTTTTTTTAAGGTGACACCCGAGGTGAGAATGTTCACATGGATGAGATTTTTTGTATGAATGGTTTGGTAAGTAAGCGATTATTGGGATACATTTGGGTGATATTTGGATAATGGGAACTAAATTTGGTTTAAGTTTGGTCATAGTAAAGTACAAAATTTGAGGGCTCTAATGAGTTCTATATGTGGGTATGTACTGGTAAGGCATGATTTCGATCGGAATAATCATCTGTCATTATCTACAAAATCAAAGTGGGAAGTAAGGATATGTGAGTTCTCATCATTATGATTAGTGTGGTGGGAGTAGTTTCAAAGGAAATTTTGGTTCATGACTTCTTGGTGGATGGTTGTGGAGTGGTAGTGGTTAAGTACTAATGCGATGTGTGAGGTAGGGAAGCCTAAGATTCTTGGAAGGTCATGGTGTCCTATAGTGGGAGGTGACATCAGTAATGGGTAATTTGTAGGTGGTGTTCATTGAAAACTTCTTAGCATACCTTAGCTAGTGACAATCATGCCCAACAACTTGGTATCATCCCAGGTACGTTGAGAATCTATGGATTTATGCCAAGAAACTTGAAGTTGTTTCGGTTTGGTGAGGTACATCATGGATTTTATGCTCATGGGGGTGGTTTATGTAGAGATAGATGATGGGATGTAAACCATCTTCGATTTTGGGTGAGGTCATCAGGATGAACTGGGTGTCGACAAATGTTGTGGGTGACATTCATGGAAGCTGGGAATGAGAATTGGGTGACATTAATTTTCTTATTCTTGGAAAATCTAGATAGTCATGACTATTTTTTGGGTTTTGTATTATGATCTAGTGTAATATAGAGTGGTTTGAATCCCTCATGGAGAGAAATGGTAATAACACTCCTAAGGTGGGAGTGATAAGCCAACCTTTGATGTAGAGAGGAGAACTTTGAGTTAATATAGTGGCATCGAGATGCCAATGTTCATGTTGGGTGTCTCAGAGAGGCTAGGTGGTCCTTGATTATAGTGGTTGATTTATCCAAGCGGTGGATTTGAGTTCAAGGTATTTCTAAATAAATTTTTTATAGTAATCCATTAAATACATTTAAGAGGGGTGGTAAGACATCACAACGGTTTGTGGCAATAGAGGTTGAGTTCTATAACTCCTACAAAATAGGAATTAGACTTGGGTAAGTGTATTTTGGTGATATTGGAATGTCTTTATGTTTTATGGAACCTTGGACATGTGATTTAGTGGAATTATAATGGTGAATCTAAGCATTCCAGTATGATTTGTTCGAAGATAGCTCAACTTGGATAGGAGTGGGGGACAGATGTGGAAAGTTGTAAATCACCTTCGGTGGATTTTTTGGGGTGAGAAGTAAATTTAAAATTTTATCATGGGTTTAAGTGAGAACCTATCATTATTTAGTTAGTCTATGAATGGTATGAGTGCTTGTGTTGGGAATGTTGATGGGGGTAGTGGAGCCTGATGATGGTTTGGAGGGCAGTGATGTCATGATGGAAAAATTCTACTAGAGTTTAGGGAATGAGCTTATTAAATGTATTAGATGATACTAATAGGCTTTATGTTGGTAAGTGCCTTAGGAAGTTAAAAAGGCGTAGCATTATCACAGTGGATGGGGGTGTTCTAAGAAAATCCAGTCATGGGCGGTCTGAACTGAGAGGGTAAACAGGAATGGATGTAGTGAGAATGGCCATCCCCCTATTTTTTATTGTAGTGGAAAGTTAAATTTGGAAATGAATTCATACTTTAGTGATGTAAAGTTCATGTTACTCCTTGAATGGGTAGTTTAGAAATGTCCTCTCGGGCAGTTTCAACTGAAATTATAGAGGCTAGTGCAGGGGAAAGTCCATATGGATGTTCAGGTGCGGTGAGTTGGGAACACATCAGGTATAATGTGAAGGTTGAGTTGAGGCTATGGTGTTCGTTTGTTGTTAGCGGGGGTTCCAATAATAGAATATGGTGTAGAGAGACATAATTTGTAAGTGGTTGGTTGATGATTGGATTAGAGTTTCAGGTTGGAGGGAATCTAGTGATCACCATTCGAGTGAGTTGGCCCTAATAGTGAGTATTGGCACGGGTTTAATCGGTTGAGCGACCTGAGAGATTTGGTTGTGTTTGGATGTATGGTTATGTAATGGGATCATCAGGACATGAATGGTGGATATACTTAAGTCAAAAAATGTGGTTGTAAATACTGTGTGTTTTCCTTTGGGTGATATCAGCTTTTGGCCACCATTAGTGTTTTGAAAACAGAGTAAAATGGAACCAGGTGTTTTGGGTCACGAGTTGTGAAGAGGATAAAAATGATGGGGCATGATTGGTTCTTCCATTATGTTATGAATATGTGTGAAAAGTTTCCTTATGTTGTGAATTAGTTTGTATTTCCTAGGCTTCTCTATGGAGTTCTAGTGGTTGTGGTATTGTTAATGTTGGAGCTCCCTTTGTGGAGTATCTAACTCATGTTGTGGGTTTTAGAAAAAAAAAATCATGTGGGGAAAACCTATGCCTTTGTGTCAAATTTTATTTTATCATTGTAATGTTCAATGAGAAACATTGAAAATGGGAATGGATAGGTGGGCCTACTGGCCTGATCTCTATGTTTCAGAATCTCAGTGATGCTTGGGAATGTGGCTCCAGGATGAGCCGTTATAAGGTGGGGAGGTTGTAAGATCCCAGACTTCATGGATGTATGTCCTTAATTAAATTTAGGTTTTATCAAGATTAAGGGGAGCCTCAGGGTGTTTTTGGGGTTTAGGACATGAAAATAAAGAAAATCAGGTCAACCTGTGTAAGGTGCACGGTCGGCGCACGGTTAAGTAAACCATGTGGCCTTTCCAGGGAAACCACGAAACCTTGGACAGTGGCATTATGCACGGTTGGTTCACGATTAGTCAAGTCATGTTGAGCTCCCAAGGTAACCATGCAACTTTTTCCCCTTAGATAGTATCATGCACATGGTTTTCACACGGTTTGGTAAACCGTGCGGACAAACCATGCACCCCAATAAAAGTTGGAAATATTATAGTTTTTCTATTAGAGGATATTTATATTCCCACCATATTTCTACCCCATTTATCCCCCTCTCAACCCTAAGGATGAACCAAATCAACCAAAGCTTCCCAAGGGTAGTTCTCATTCAATTCTTGGTCATTTGTAGCATCGTTGGTTTCAGATAGAAGACTCGGATAAGTCAAACACTTATCTTTCCTCTTTTTTCTAGATTGGAGATTCAAAGGGTGTTTGAATCTGAACTTAAGGTTTCGATTGAGAGTGTTTTCATCATCGGATTTGAGGTTGGTGGTTTAAAATTTATATCCCATAGTTTTGTTATAGATTTGGGCATGTGTGTTGATATATTTCTTCCTTATTGTTGTGAATTTGTTAAATTGAGTAATATTCAGTCAAATGGTTGGATAATCAATGATTTAGACCTTTCATGATCCCTATGGGATGTGTTGGGTGTGATTAGAATGACTTAGGTCCACCCATGGGGTGCACAATCTTTCCCAAACATAGATATCGGTAAGTTAAGTGTAGGGTTGACTTGTGATAACATAGATCCCATATTTAACATGTTGAATATATTTAGTGAAGTTAAAAATTGAATATTGATAGTTGTGCCTAGGTTTTGATAGTGGTATAATGGGTTGTTTGGTGTGGCTCTTGAAATATGGTTAATTAGATTAATTAAGATTGTGTCGAATGGATTATGAATTATGTTGAAATGCCTAAAAGGATTAGTATATATGAAATGATGAACATGTTAAATTGGAAATGGATTTTAAATTAAATAACATGTAAATAGGTTTGCATAAGGTGATTAAAAAACATGTTGAATGGGTTAATACATGGGAATAATGGGGTATACCAAATGGGTTTAAATGTAATAAATTGGTTATGAAATGTGATATAAGAATTGTACTTGAAATGAATAAGTGGTAAAATGATTGTGAAATGATGAATAGGATAAATGGGATAATGTATGAGAATTATTCAATATACTTAATGGGTTAAGGTGTAAGAATGAGAATCAGGCTAAACTAATATGAAATGTAAATGGAAAATAGGTTAATGGGTTATGAAATAGTATTAATCCCCATGTTAAAGGTTATGTAATGTGATTTATATTTTTATTGGTTTTATTTGGTTGTGATATAATATGTGTGTGGTGAAAGGATAAATAATAATGTGTGCATGACTTGGTAGTGTGGGGTATTGACATGAGGTTCTATTTCCATGGGACAAGTTATACTAAGGCTCTAAACTCCACCACAAAATGAATAGGTTAGGGAAGGGGATAGAGGATCTATTCCCCTAAAGATTTAATTCCACCCAGACTGAGGATTCAAGGTGAGGATAATGTGTTTATGTGATGTGTTTATCCCTAGTGACATAGGGAATTGACTTATTCTATTATGCATAGTGATTGATTGCCTTAGACCCATGTGTATACGATTTATATTCCTATAACATGGAACATTTGATGAAAAGGTATTAAGTAATGTAGATGATATAAATGTAAAAAAATTGTAATAAATATAGAAATGGTTTAAGTGTACTTGGTTATATAATGGAACCCAAGTTATCCTTTTGTTTATTTTACCATTTAGTTCATTTATGAATGCACTATCTCTTTGGACAATAAATTTTTTAGACATCATTTGTGGTGGCTTATTGATTTGTACTCACACATTGATCAGACCGTTGTTGGGTACCTGAGCATACTTCGTTTTTTCAGGTTCAAATAAGGGCAAGGGACCGGTTCTAGGGAGTCCAATCAGGCTTGGGATATAAATGGATGAGGATATGGACTTAGAGTCATGACCGGTTTGGGGATTCATCTAGTTTTATTTATTTTGGGTCCCCCCTCATTTGGGAACTATTTACATGACATGGCATGGTTAATATTGATATGTGGTCGGTCCCCAGTTTTGGAAGATGTTTGGATATACATGTTTATTGGTTATTTCATATTATTTTCACTACTTATATTTTTATCTATTGTGTCTTACTCTGATAAAGAGGGTATAGTCTCCCCACCTGGCTTATTAAACACTCAGTACTATTCAGAAACCTATGGCGTATGGGGAGGCATGATTGAATTCATGTGATGACCTATCTTGGGGCACTAGTTTAGTAGATCCTAGTTCAAGGGAATTACATGCACGCCTTCCCTTTATCCCTTGCCTCACTGTGCATAGTTTCTTATTGGTGTTGTATGGTTTTTCCAAACCATGATCAAACTGTGCACCTATAGAAAAGATCCAAAATAACCCCAAAATATTTCCAAACATTCCCAAACTTATGCCCAACACTTTATATAATTAAAATAAAAAAATTAAGGGTTACATACTTGAAACCAGGGGTAATAAATTCTACCCACCATTGATCTTTTTATACTTGGAATGTAGAAAACCTTATTTGGTCTAAAATATTTTTATCCATTGCTCTTTCATTTCTTTATCTTGTTCCCAAGTCTCTTCCTGAAACTGACCATGTTTCCATAAAACCCGCACTAGATTGATGCTTTCCCCATGAAATACCATCTCTTTCCTATCCACAATCTGCACTGGAATATGTAATAATGAAGAATCCATCTCTAGTGGACCATGATTCCATCGAATCACATGGTCAGGATCAGTTTGATACTTTTTCAACTGAGATACATGAAACAATTTATGCACTGCATTGACCCATGGTGGTAATTCCAACCAATATTCCACCTCTCCAACTCATTCTAGTATATCAAAAGGGCCCTTGTATCGAGGATTAAACTTGTAATACTTACCAAAACGATGGTGTCCAAGACTTCGACAGGTCCTTAAGAACACATAATCACTCACTAAGAACAACAATGACCATTGATGATGATCTACATATGATTTCTGATTACTCTGAGTCATCTATATTTGTTTTTTGACAAACTGGATGTTCTCCATTGTCTACTGGACAAGTCTCATCCTAACTAGTGAAGTCTCACATGTTTCCACCCAACAAAGTGGAGAACGATAAGGACTCCCATACAATACTTCAAAATAGGCCATTTTTATCGAGTCCTGATAGCTTTTGTTATATAAGAACTCCACTAATGGTATGTTCTCTTCCCACGAGCCACCAAAATCCATTAAAAATCCCACAACATGTCTTCCAAAGTTTATATCATCTGTTTGGATTGTCCCATCTGTCTGAGGATGAAACATCGCACTCATAGTCAACTGAGTCCCAAGGTATTTATGTTAGAATTTCCAAAAACAATATGTAAACCTTGGATATCTGTCTGAACTATCTAAACCAGTACTCCATGCCTCTTTACCAATTCTCAAATATAGATTTTTGACAAGTCCTCCACTATATGAGATTCATGAATAGGGATGAAATAAGAAGAATTTGTGATCCAACACACTATCACCCATATGGAATCATGTTTTCAAAACATTATTGGGATACTTGTTACAAAAATCCATAGCTATATGGTCCCATTTCCAAATAGGGATAGGTAAATTCTACAACATACCAGCTGGTCACTGGTGCTCTACCTCAACCTACTGATAATTTAAGCATCTCGAAACAGACTCATCCACCTTCTATTCATAAAAAACCACCAAAATTGTTCTTTAAATGTCTTATACATATTCTTTATTACTGGATAAATATCCCATCTCAAATGGTGGTAAGCATGAAGAAGTTTTTCCTAACAATTCATAGGTACAACAATCTGATTTTTGAACCACAACATTGAAGCCTCATCCAGCTCCCATCCCTCAATGGTCTCCCCGCCATTGAGTTTTTAACTCATCACCACACATTCTGAATCAGATGTTCGTACTTCATTAACCATATTCACCATATCAAGAACAAGAAAAACTGGAAATAAAACTACAATTTCACCTCAGTATTCACATTCCAAGTGCATGTTAGCTAGTACTGAAATCAACTATCACTCATCTGAGGCCTCCTTTGCCAACTGAGCATAAGACTTTCTACTTAATTCATCTTCTACTGAATTTCTTTTAAATTATGTGTATATCATGTCAAATTCAACCATTTTTTTTACTCTATCCATCTTTTTTTTCTCGGTTTCAAATCCCATTTTGAGAAAATAGTCTTCAATCTATTATGATCTGTGAATATAGTAAATTCCTCACCAAAGAGATAATGACACCATGTTTTCAAAGAATGGACTACATAAGAAAATTAAAAATCATGTTTTGGGTAGTTATTATCATGAAATAATAACTTCCTTGATCCATAAGTAATAAAATGATCTCCTTTCATGAGAACACACCCCAACCCTAATCCCAAAGAATCACAATACATCACGTACCCTTATCATGATTCTGGAAAAATAAAGATTGGTGTTGATGTAGGTGAACCTTTAGCTCTTGAAAAGTATTTTGTAATTCTTGATTACATTATAAAAGAACATTTTTCTTTGTAAAATTTTTCATAGGTGAAGTTAGTTGTGAGAATTTTATAAAAAAGTGTCGGTAAAAACCAACTAGACCAAGAAAACTATGTATCTTGAATACATTCTTTGGCGGTTTCCATGATATAATGGACTCTATCTTTTCTAGATCCACAAAAACCCATCTTTCAAAAATTACATGGCCAAGGAAACGTACCTCTTATATCCAAAAATCACACATTGATAATTTGGCATAAAAACGATGATCCCTCAAGATTCCCAACATTATGACCATGTGTTGCTTGTGCTCATCTCTTTTCCTTAAATACACCAGAATATCATCCACAAACACCACCATAAAAAAATCTAGATAACTCTGAAATATCCAATTCATTTATTCAATAAATACCATTGGTGAAATCATAATACTGAAAGGCATTGACACATATTCATAATAGCCATATATGCTTCTAAAATCTATGTTTGGAATATCCTCATTCCTAACTCACAATTGGTGATATCCTAACTACAAGTAAATTTTAGAGAACCATTGAGCTCCCATTAATTGGTCGAATAGATCATCAATTCATTGGAGTGGATACTGATTCTTTATCATAACTTGGTTAATCTTGCTATAACCCACACACAGCCTTAGATTTCCATCCACTTTTTTCAAAAACAAGTCCAGTACTTCCCACAGAGACGTATTCAGCCAAATGAACCCTTTTCTTTCTATATTTTACAAATGAACTTTAAATTCATTTAAATATGTTGGTTTCATTTTATAATATGTGAATGAGTTATTACTAGTCCCTAGGAGGAGATAAATTATAAACTCCACTCCCGTTATAGGTGGGAACCTTGAGAGATATTCAGGAAAAGAATCTAGAAATTGATCAACCACTACTGGAAAACTATCATTTTTGATCTATTCCATTAATGATAGAGTCATAACTTCCATATGATATGAGATCATTCAAACTATTAGTACCAAAAACCCCTTGTTCTTGCCTTTACATTCTAGTCTCCTCAAAAGAGATGCTCTACACCATCCTCAGTCGTGAAACTGACTCGTCGCATATAACAGTCGATGTGAGCCTTAAACATTATCAACCAATACATAAACAGGATTATATCATAGATATCCATCTCAAGCATAAATAATTACTATATCAACTCAAATTCATCAACAGTTAAAGAACATACTCTATACATAAAGGCTCGACACTCTTTTTGACAAAGAGGAGTTTTAAATTTTATCTCACAAGGTGCCATCTCAACTTTTAAGCTCATAAAATCAACAACATGAGAAGTAATAAAATAATGGGATTCACCCATATAAAAAAATATTTCATAAGGTTATAATTAAAAATAATTGTAACTCTCACCATAGATGGTCTAATCTAATCATCCACAATAAACTGTTCATCTATGTATAATTTCTTTATCACAACACTTTGCTCCTTGTTTCCCTATTGATATTTCAATGACTGAGGAGTCATGGTATTATTGGAATCACCATGGATAGTTATGTTCTACTAATAATATTGATTCTACTACCCTCGTATCATTGAATAATATAATGCATGTGACACCTGATAAGTGTATCAAACATATAACCTCGGATCACTGTGAAAATAGTGTTGAAGATGCACTATCTAGTTGCAATTGTGTCATGCTCTTGATGGTTCCATACACTCTCTCTTTATGTGGTTTAACAAATTACATTGGAAACATTCAACTTGTCTCTTAGGTCATGGAGTAAGGTTCATTGATCTAGCTGTCTGATTTTGATTCATGCTCCCACCTTGTAAATAGGTGTCCCTCTTTCGCTTGCTCCCAACATTAGAGTTCTCACCATTTCCTATGTTTGTCAACATACTTCTTTCTCTCATAGATCCTGATATGTCCCTTTCATCTATTGTCTCTCTATGGACTATATCTATATAATATTTTATACTAAGCACAATAATCTTTGAGTGAATCACCTGTCTCAGCCCCGATTCAAAGATGTGTGCCATCAAGAACACACTAGCAGTAACCTCGGGTGCAAAGTGGACTAAATTCATGAATTTATCCACATAATCCATGACATAAATATTTTCCTGCTTAAACCTAAATAATTTCTTCATTATTTGAATTTATAACATGTGAGGATAGAATTGTTTGTTGAACAATTCTTCAAAATACTCTCATGTAAGACCATGGTCTAATTTATCTTGAAAGGCTAAATCCAATCAATATCATGCAATATCGTCCAACATGTAAGTTTCCATCTTGAATTTAAACTCTACCGGTGTGTCAAAAAAATCAAATATACAATTCACCCTATTTAGCCAATCCTCTACCTTTTCTAGTTCAGAATCACCCCAAAATATAGGTGGATTATTCTTCTATAATTTGACTGAATGATCCACTTACCCTGGCTCATACCTCCTATTCCCCATATCCATAGCCTGAAATGCTTGTACAATACTCTAAACCAGATTTTGGTTCACCTATAGATCAAGTGCAACCACATTATTTATAGCCTCTTCTATTTTAATTTTATGATGCCTATTGGGTGGAATTTTATAGAAACATAACAACATCATAAGTCTCACACTCTATTAACTGAAGGTTTTGACAATTTCAAATTCTATCACATCATGCTATTATAACAATGCTTTCCAAAATCAACTTTTTCCAAATTCATCCATTTTTTGAAAAATTTCACTTGATCTTGAAAATCAATCCATTTTCAAAATATCACAACCATTCTATTTTCAAATCATTCATTTGAAAAAAAATTGAACATTTTTTAAAAATAAACACGTTTTCACCAAATCATAAATCATTGCTCAAAATGAAATATGCAGCCCTAGTGGGAAGTCACTCCTCTAATTCATGTCATGTTCATATCATTGGCGAAACCCATTAAAATGGGATTCCAAATCCTATAACTGTCTCCAAAACACTTATGTACCCAACTCCCTGGTAACTTGAAGTTCAGCATAAAATAGGTTAGCTATGTCTTTTTATGATCTACATTTCAAGTCCTGACAGTCCTACTCATTTGTATGATCCCAACTCAAGGAATAGACCATAATGAATTCAACTTTGAGACTGAAAACCAACGCCAAGTCAAAGACCATCCAAGACTTGGACCAATTTTTCCACAAAATAAGTACCAAGCTAATAAAACGTGTCTCAAATAGATTCTGAATCGAACAAAACTGATACCACTTGTAACTTCTCACCCCTACTCATTGGCTTGATAAGGTGATGGAATGTTACTTGGCCTTAAGTGACATCCCCAAGATTCCAAAGGTTGGAAATAAATTCCAAGGGATTAATTAAAAATTGGGGATGATTTTCTCTTTTAAATTAAAACATCCAATGAAATAATCCATAACCAAATAAACCACTAAATGATTCATGATAAGAATGAATGACAACTCAAAATTTCATTTATATGAAAACCAACTACCAAGAGTACCATAGTGAAAGACTACCAAACAACCAAGTACACAGAAAAATAAAAAACTTAAAGACTCCAATGACAACCACCAAGATCCAAATGTGCTTCATGCTTCAATACCATGAAACATCCCAAGTATCAAAAATTACTACTAAATATGTGTGATACTTTACCTTTTCTCATGTATCAATAAACAACATCTAAAAAAGCACCAAAGTTCCAAAGAAAGTGTGAGTAATGAAACTCAATATATTTCCCCAATGAATTCCATATTAATGCCACTAGGATAGAACTTGTTAGTATATTTATATAAAACCATTTAAATAAAATAGTTTCTAAAACTGTTCATATCAAAATTTAAACAAGTGCTACAAAAAATTATTTTTCACAACAACAAAAATTTAAAAGGAAATTAACCAAACAATATTCTAAAACCATTAAATAAATTCCAATTTGGGTATACCCCTTTGCAATCCACATATCCACACATATACACATGCATGCCTTGTTATGAAAGTTCTATACTCATGGGAAGTTTCTCATCGATCTACCAATTTGTCAAAAGGTAATTAAATCTTATGTTCCATTACACCTTTGGCACCAAGCACAAGGTCATATTTCAACCAGGCCTCGTGATGTAATATGAACACACACTCCAAGTATTCACAACAACTATTTAAATAGCATAATTCCAAAACCATTTCAATTCCAAAACCATTTCAATAAAATAAACTTTTTATTGAAAAACATTTTCCATAAATCAACCCAAGCAACTATTTTAAAATCAACATTTTAAAATCATTTATCAAATCACCTTGCACAACAATTCCATAATTTCACACAAATACAAAAACCATAACTAAAAAAGGTTTATACCATACTTTTCACACTAATTCCACGGTAAAACTCAATTAATTTAATCATTTTGAAACTAAGACTTCAAGTTCTAAATAGAGGATTCAATAGTGAAGCCACCTACCTCACGTTTTATGAGGAAAATGGAGAATGACACTTAAAATCCAATGAAACTAGGTTGAATCTCTAAAAAAACATCTTAGTTATCTTCCCCTATCATCATCAAAATCAAATATAAAAATATTTTGCAATCACGACCTTAGATCTACCCACAGTGGGAATAGATCTAAGAAACTAAGAGAGAGAGAGATAGGTAGATCTAAGGAAAACCACCAAGGACCACCAAGAACGAAGACTTACCATGAGAATCATGCTTCAACATACCAAGAAACACCTCCTGATCACTTTCAAATCAATGGGAAGAGGTTCTCCAACCATTGAGAGGGAAAATCCTGAGTTAAGGCTATTTTGGTGAAAAAAGAGACATTAAAACATTAAACTAACCGAGATCCACTTTTTAGGATCTATTTTTTTAACCAAAAATGGTTTAGTCACACTGTTAGACAAATTGTGCACTAACCATGTTCCATCCACCACCTCAAGGATGAACCTCGCACGACAATCTCGTATGGTTAGAAAACTATGTTCCAACCATGCCAAAGCTCACTATCTAACAAATGACCAACATGGAATGATTTTTTCTATCCTTCTGCATGGTTTGGAAAAAATGTGCATCACTCGTGTGCCTTCCCTTTATCCCATGTATCACAGTTCACAATTTCCTATAGCTGTTGCACATTTTTTCCAAATCGTGATCAAACCGTGAAACTATAGAAAATCCCCAAAAACATTCCAAAATATTTCCAAACCTTCCCAAACATAACTCCAACACATTATATACTTAAAATACATAAATTAAGTGTTAATTACTTGAAACTGGGGGTAGTGAAACTATGGTTAGGATTGTTTTGTTTGGTATTGGAGTCAATTTTAGTAGAAACCTTGGGAACTAGATTTTGAAAAACATGGATTATGTAACACAAACCTATGAAAAACTCTGAGATAATGTCTAATTATAGGATAATATCATAATATATTTGGTAAGGTATTGATTATATGGTTTTCCTAGAAATACATCCATATATAGATTCTAAAAATGTACATGGTTTTGGTACATATTCATCTAGGGGTAATAACCCTATAAATATTTGGTCAAGTATATCTTAGCCATAATTATGGTTCGTGATGAATGGGAACTTGTTGTGCGCCTAATTTGACACTCCCAAGGGATATTCTTGGGTTAATTCACATTTTATATACAAACCATTATAAAATATATGAAAATATTTTTATGATTTGAGAAAATTCCAAATGATACTAAGCTTATGATTCAAATATTAATGATGCATAAATTTTCAATTTATGTTAAGTGTTTCACTAGTTTCAGAATTATACATTACCTTTTATAATGATATGATATAATCTAGTATATTCCATTGTTTAGAAATGTAACCTAATGAAATTAATGGAAAATATGTCAACACCCATAATCAATTTAGGTATTTCTATCATGATCAATTTAGTATGACTAGTGTTGTAGCTAAGCATATTATGACTATAATAGGAAAGTTTTCACTGGTAATGACCAATAAATTTTCCCATATGGAACAACCTATTACTTCATATCATGATTAATTGATTTTTTACCATTTCATGTTGTATAAACCTACATAATTTAATATAACTAACAATCAATTGATAGCTAAAAATTGGATCAATTCCCTCGAAACAGATATTTTAGGCTTTGAGAAGTAATGAAAGAGAGAAGGTTATTCTTGCAGTGTATTATATAAAGTAAGATTTTGATCAATGGTGATCATTGATTCAAAATAAAAATGAGGAGGATATAGAGAGGATGGAATAATATATTTTTAATTGTATATTCTTTGAAAAATACTTTCGTCATGAGAAACGAGCTATTATGGAAAGGTAATTCCTTAAAATAAGATAGAAGGAAGAGGAAATTTTTATTAAGTATGAGGAAATCTTTACATGATTCGAAAGACATGATATGGACTATGTACGTAATCCAAAAATTAAGGTTGTTTGTTTCTTTGATGGGATTAAGTTAAGCCTTTAAAAGGGCACTAGTCTCTAAAATGTTTTCATTATAAAATGATATGGTATCAAGTTCCATTAGGATGAAGAAAGAATTATCCAAGTCATATATTTCCAATAAAAATAAAGAGAATAATAGGAAAAATGAGAACTAAGAAAAAGATAAATGAGGCCATGTAAATGAATGGAATGATGGAACATCCCGCATGTAATAATTGTGGAAAGAAACACTATGGTTCTGGCTTGAATGGAAAGGGAGTTTACTTAAAGTGTGAAGATAAAGGCCTCCAAGTGTGTGAGTGTTAGGGAAAGAAAGAATCCGAAAATGTCATGTGTTTAAATTTTAAGGAGATGGGGAACTAAAAAAAGAATCCCCCAACCGTTAATATAATTTATCCTAGAAATGGTTAAGGGAGAAAGTTTAATCTTATACAATTACTACAGTTGATTTTGAAATCCATTAAGTTGTGATAATATATAGTTTGATCACAAACTCTTGCCTTATTTTATTATATATCTAAATGATATTTTATATTTTACATGGATAGTAGAATCATCCCTTGACACTTTGAGGAAAGAACTATCAATCAAGACACCTAGTAGAAATATGGTTATAATATACTGAGCAGTTTCAATTATTATAAACAGTTATTACCTAGTCATAAACATGGTTTTTATACTTATGTTTGGATTTTAAATAATCTTTATTTTTAGAGTTTATTTAATTTTGAGGGTTTATAAATTAGTAAATGACACATAAAATAATATAGTAAAATTATATTGAATTAAAAAAATCATTTTACCTTCATTTCTAATGAATTGATAGTCTTATTTATCCCTTATTGATTTATAGTTTTTTGTTCATTAACTTTATCATGATCATGTTCTTTATCACTATTTATTATTCATTGGATATTATTATTTCTCCTCCACATCCAAATTTTCACTTCCCTCTAATTTTATCATTATATTGGAACCTGATTTTGTGTTATTTTAGGTAACGTTTACATTTCCCACTTTCTATTTTCAAAGGAAGTTTTACTATTTTTTTATACTATATAGGTTTTGAACAAAAGTATTTTCAAATATTGACCCCTTTATTACCAAGATAAAAAAATAATTAGAATAAAATTTATTTAACGGTGGTAGAATTCACCAACCTAAAAATTTAGTTTAAAATAATCATATGATTGATATCTTGGTTAACACACAACACTGAGTTTTAAGTGTACTATGATATACTATAAAAATATTATTATTTAAATATGATCATTATAAATTAGCTATTAAATTAGTGGTATTAATAGGAATAAATAAATTATGAAAAATATGTACAGTTTTTTTATGTAATTTAAATGTATTTATTAATTCATAATAAATATGTACTCAATTTTCAATAGTCATTTTATGTTTTAAAAAAAATTACTTCAAAAATGGTGTTTATTTCATTTTATGCATGGATATTATAATTAATTTTTTCCAATTTTATAAATTTTATTTTATAAAATGTATATAATTTTTTAAATCATCATTTTATGATATTATTAGGATGAATTTATTGTATTTTTTAAAGAATTTGATTTTTGAGTGAATAGTGAAAATTTCCAAATTTTGTAAAAATGTCATTCACTTTTATTAAAATAGTCTCATAATGTTATAAATTTGATCCTAAACTAACCTAAGCCTCTCTTATTTATAAATTATAAAATTAATCACATAGGAATAAACTTTATACTTTATTTTCGTATAAGTTCATTTTTTGCCTTAACTCTTTTTTCTGAAAACTATTTTTCAATATGTTTTATGAATTTATAACACATATATAAATTAAATATTATAAAATATATTCCATATTTTTAATCATAATACTTAATATAATTTAATAGGGTTAACTTATTTTTTTCATTATGAATAATATCCATGGTAAATATTTTTCATCTTAGTAAACGAGGTAAGAATGGGTTAAAAATATGAGGTAAAGATTTAAAATCTCTATAAAACTTTAATTTATTCTATTTTATGAGTTTTTTTCATCCAAATATATGTTTAAGAAGTTAAATAATATATTTAAAAACATTATTTTGAAATTGGGAATCCAATATTGACTTTTATGAAGATAAATTATAAATTAAAAACTATGTTTGTGTATTTGCATTTAATGGGATGGTTATAAGATGAAATTAAGTTTTTGAATGATATAAAAGTCTAAAAACTTTAATTTATTTATTATTTAACCAAAAAAATCATGGAAACCAATTTATTACTTTATTTCAAGGTAAAATTATTTTTACGCTTAAATCGACCATTTTTTGAAAAACTAATTTTTATGTGTATTGTGTTATTATATTAGAAGTAATTTATTCTACCTATAGGAATTTAATCTAAAAAAATGGATTCCAAATTTAAAATTATCATGTTCGAATTTTTATATAATTACGCTTTTATTTTTTTCATATAATTAATTTACCATGGTAGAAAGTTAAGTTATCACAATTTAAGTTAAAATAGGTTTAAAGTGGTTTAACTGGAATAGAAGGATTAAAATATATCAAAAAATTGTATAAATTTTATTGGTTGAGTTTAATTCAACATAATAACACCTTATCTTCTAATATGGTGTTCCTTGGTTCCAATTTACATTATTATGATGTATATATTTTTTTAATATTTTATGTACTTCCAAGTGTGTTCCTCTCCTCACTTGTAAAAGGGAACTTCTTCACCTCCCTTATTCATAAATTTTGAGCACTCTATATCATCCAATACCTACCATAAGACTATATTATCTTCCTTACCCACTTTCTAGATCTTATTTTCTTACCCAAAATACCATCCTTTCAAGGATTAAAGTCTAATTCAAATGAGGTTTCATAGCGATGAGGTATAACTCTTAACGGAGTACTTTCAATTTTATTTTTTTTATAACTCCTATGAATATATGGTATACATTATAAAATAATAAATTCAGTATATTAAATATACTAAATTTTAATTATGATGTTTTAAAAACCATTATCCTCAATTTTACATCCCACCAAAAGCGAAAACATCGTCTGTGTGTACGTACGACTTACTGTCTCCACATAGCGGTGTAATTCCTTTTTCATCACCATTTTTCATGGTTATTTAAAAATATGGAAATAATGAATATATATCATATTTATTAAATAATTATGATTTTTAAATATAATAAATCATTTAACTTCGTTCCCTTCCACTCATTAAAAAATGATAATGTCACTCGTGTCTGTGTGGGCTACCACCTCCACGAAGCAATGTGATTTATTTTTCATGTATACCTTTCAAGGATGATTATTAATATTTATATAATGAATATATATGATATTTATATAATTATTAACATTCATTATATGACTTAACCATGGTAAATATTAAATAACTAAAACTACTAAAACTTACATTGAAAGAAAAATAATTAATACTCAGAAATGATGATTTTAAAAAAGAAATATTAATAAATGGGTCATGAAATGTTATAAGTGGATAATATATGATATTATAATTATTTATATGGTTATATTATATAATTATAATAGATTTAAATTACTATACATGTGGATAAAATCACTTACTAATCAAGTCATACCTGAGGTAAGGGTTTCTCATCTCACTTTTGTTTTCGTGAGACATATGTCATATTCACCACATATTTTCTTCATGTGGCATATATAATTAAAATTTTATATTTTATATCATGAATATATTTATATTCATGGTATTTAAATTTTTATTTAAAGTTATTTCATTCATAGAGGTTATGATCTAAAATTTTCCAAAGCAATAAGGGTTCATTTCACAATCTCATCCTTGTTTATGATTGTCTATGTTTAAGTTACCATTGGGAGAATTATATGATAATTATGTATTAAACCCCATGAATTTTCTTATACTATATTTATTTATATGTTTTCCAGTTATTATCTCTATTTTTACCTTCTTTGGCACCCAAAATTACTAAATGAATGTTTTTAAGAAAAACTGACATTGTTTTTATACTCAGTTAGGAATATTTTTCTTCCATGCCCATATTTTCTTTAAAATATTTTGAATAATGTTTTTACTATTCTCTAATGATCTATTAAATTAATTTTTACCCATTTTTTACTTTATATAATTTCTTTTAAAAGGAATATTCTTGTCTAGGAACTTTTTACCAAAGGTGTGAATTGAATATTTGTTTTAACATACACCGAATGAATGGTGTTTCCCACCATCATGACTATTATTTTCTTTAAATATTCCTTTATAAGTTTCCATGCTTATTTCCAAAGCAAATTTTTTTCTAATATTTTTGGATTTTAAATAATTTATTTCAATATGAAAAGTTTATTTTCCTCAAAAAATCTTCCAATTATATTTTTAAAGTAATATCATCTATGGAAACATCCTTTGATGAATATTATGATTTACTGGGGATATACTCTATTAATACCATATTATATATTACAATTTATGTATTATGGTCATATTGTTCTATTTATTGAATGGGTAAAATATTATCAATTCACATTATATTTTTTCAATATGAATTTTTATGTTGATTATGTATTTAATCGTTATTCACCCCATTCATATGATGAATGCATTAAACTTAGTAAGTGATGTGAGAGGCCTATTACAACATATTGATGCATCGATAGGTCTCATGAGATAAACTATTTTGGGTATTTGGAATACGCCTTTCCTAGTTACATATGATGTCTTGGCATAAGGCCTTCACAGTAATATTATGATGTCTGGAATTATACATTCTATCATTATAAAACTAGTTATCCTTATACATGTAATTATTTACGTTTTAATTTCATTCATGGACTTAGTCTCCTTTTATAATATGGAATATTAGATTAATATTTTATATCTATTATATTATTGATGCCTTATTTATTATATGATAGCTTCTATTGTATGTTTTCCTTACTGGGCATCTGATCTCACCCTTTTATTTTATTTCTTTTTCTCAGGATGTTAGGAAGTGTGCAATGAATGATATAAAAGAATATGTTATAGGTAATTATAATGTTTTTGAGGAAAATACTATGTGTTGTTTTTAGGTTTTCAAATTTAATGAGATATTCAAGCATGTATCTATTTTTCTAAGACTACTAAATTGTTCAATCCCTCAGGATGTGATTGCTTGTATCTAGTGACAATGTAATAAAGCAACTGCTTGATCTGGGATACTAGGGTCAGGGTTGTTACATTAGTAAAAATCAAACTAACATAATTATCTTGCTGGTTATAATTAATTGCACTGGAGAAGGAGTTACTAATATTTGTAATAATGTTTCTCAAATCCAAGCACTGACTAGATGTTAATATATTTTTAAAAGTTCCAAAAATAACATTGGATTCTTAATGATAGTGTTGTAATAATAAGAAGAATTGAACAATTTTTTAAAAAAAAAATGAGAACTTTTAGGTGGAGAACATGAAAATTAATCAAGATTTATCACATCCTTTCTATTTTTAATAAATAATATAGTATGATCCTTATGGTAAAAATTTGAGTTAGTTTATAGAATGTATTATTTATACTAAGTATAATTTTCTTCCTTTTTAAGTCAACTATCATGATCACATTAAATGATTCTAATACACTGATTTGTTAGGTTTAATGGTAAATCCAATGAAGGGTTATTTTTTTACAATTAAAAAAAATAAGTGCTTTTGGGATTTTTTAAAAAATTATTTAAAAAAATGATGGTATTTTGTATTTGGGATATAATTAAAAAACACTTTTTAGAGGCTGTTTTTTCATCTCAAAAAACACCTTCCTAAAATAATTGTGACTTTGTCTTGAAATACTATTATAAATATTTCTTAAAACATGACTATGTGATTGAAATTAAAAAAGTGATTTTTTATGATAATATAAATGAAAAATAGATTTTGATTTTTCTAAAATAAAATTTAAATTTAAATTTTCATAAAATTATTTATTTTTAAAACTGATACAAACTTATTTTCAATAGAAAAATTATTTAAAAAAATTAATCAAATAAATTTAAAAAAATGAGTTTTTTATTTTTATATTCTATGTTTTTTAAAATAGTCATAAATTTTAGACAATTTTTAGAAAAATATGGGATTTTAAACCTGAAAATATTTGAAGTGATCTTATAAATAAGGATGTGTTTTTGTAAGATATTGTAAAGGGGGTAACCAAAATTTCTATAAATGAATCAATAGTTGAAGTAATGAGAAATGAATATTTTTAGTGTATTGGATATTTACATATGGGGAAATCCTATTGGTTAGGATTAGTGTGCTAAGCCCCAGTTACTCGTTAACTATTTGAGTCCCACATCCGTGGAGGCTAGTTAATGTACTTTTAATTTCATCTATAAATAAATAAATTTTATTCTTTATAAGGTATAATATTTTATACCAAAATGGTTTTATAGTATGGTATATAACCCTACCCACATATCTACCATTCTGGGACTTCTCTACATGTCATCCCTTCCTCACATCGGTCATCTTCCACACAATACCACCGGTGCCCCTCCTGCATGTTTTCCTTTAGACCACTCACCCCTCCTATGAACTATCCCCAAGATCTCATGCCCCTCATATGAACTGGTCCTTAGATCATCCCATTACGTACTACCCCAAACCACACAACACCCCTATGTGTGTCCCTCCTAATAAATCCTCTTGTGGTCATCCCAACTTTCCAACCATGCCTCTATTACCTCCCCCTATGAAGACTTCTGTTTTTTAGCTAATGATTTCCATAGGTTCCACATACATCTTCTTGACATTCATCCATGCCACTTATCGGGTTGTTTCTTCTTTACTATTATTCATAACAATATGTTCATGTTATTAAATTTTTCCACATGTTGTCAATTAATTATGCACTTTTGGAATATTTTCATAACATGATGTGCATCTTCAGTACTCAATAATCATTATGTGATTTTTGATATTTTATCCACTTATGGAAACACTATCTCCATTTTCATATACTATTATATCATCTACACTTCTTATGGATGATCATCTTGAATCCTCTAATTTTATCACATGGAAGAAGATGGTTAGTGTTGACTTTAAGGGAATGAGAAAATATTCCCATCTTTTTTCATCCCCTTAATATCCCAAAGATTCCATGTTTTGGAAATGGGAATAATGGGACAATAAAATCTTCTCCATGCTTCTTAATTCAATAGATCTCTTAGTTAAGAAAATTCCCAAGATTTCTAATACTTGAAAGGAATTATGGACTCCTTATTTCTTATGTTCTCTGAGATGAAAAATATTTCACATATATACAATATTTTTTAGAATATATTATAACTTCATTAAGGAAACCACCTGATTTCACCATATTACAATGATTAAAATTCCATTATTGATGATATCAATGATTTATAGACTATTCCACAGAAACCTAACGAATCCCACACTCAATGTGATAACATTTTCTCATTATCCCTATTGCATGGTCTTAATACAAAGTTCTATACTGCTATTACTGATATTGTGATGTCTTGACCTATCTCACACTGACTAGTAACCAAACTAGTTTGTTACGTGACCTCAAATGAGAATCCCCATACACCAGAGGCTTTTGACTAGAAATGAGGTTCTAATGAGATACATGGAGAGAATATACCCTCTTTATCTGAGTGATAAAATAGTCGAAATAATAAAAAATAATAACAAGAAATAACCATACATCACAAAACAAATTCCTAAAACTATATAAGTTCCCAAAAACCAACGAAATAAACATTTCCTTTCATGATAGTCATAGGTTCCAAAAGGAACCCAAAAGAAAAACATAAACTCACAATCACAAAAATGGGTCAATGACACCTAGCTCAGTCCCCTCATCCAAAATCCATCCTATAAGTTCCAAAAATCAACCATTTATCATTGATCCTTTTTCCTTATCCAAAACTGCAACCATGGAGTCTGCTCAGGTACCAACGACAGCCTGAGAAGGATGTGAGTACAACACAGTAGGCCACCACCAATGGTTTCTAAAGAAATATCTAGTCTAAAAAATAGTTTAAGCATATGTAAAATGAATAATAGACAAAGAAATAAATAAAAACATGTTTTAAAAATAAATAAAATTTATTAACCTCTTTTAACCTCAGGTTCTAGGGTGACACCCAAGTCAACCAAACCTGCTTTGGCCTAAGTAATTCATCTAATCCACGCAATATAGTGTATTTATTTCATCATTTAAAATAAATGGGATCTTCATAAGAATAAATTATTTGTAATTTTGAGCATCATGATATATATTTAAAACCCATATAAGTGGATCATTATTTCCACTGGTTCTAACTCATTGGTGGAGAAGCTCATGTCTTCCATTACTATCTCATAGATGTGGAGTGTCATGTCCATCATTTCTATCTGATAAATATGGAGCTTCATGTCCTCTATTTCCAACTCAAAGTGGTGGAGCATTGATTAGATAATAAAAACACATATTTTTATTTCATTTTAAGGGTATTAAATTTTCATTTTTGATCTTATGGTCCTGAGTTAGTGTATTTTAATTTTGAACATCCATTCTCATCATTTGTGCACTTCATGCCTAATATGCACCAATTTAGGCCCAATGTTTGATCGAATTTTAAAGAATGTAATTATCCATATTTTAATTTGATATTTTTTTAAATGGATATAAACATAAATATGAACATTTTTCATTCAGGTATCAATGGAGGATTCATAAAGGATGATGGGGATATTTGGTGATAAAAGGAAACAATTCTAGAGAGGGCAGATTGGATATCATATCACTGATGGGAATTTGGGGCCCACAATACAGGCCCAATGAAGCCCAAAATTCATGGTAGGCTAGAATAAATATATAGGAACAAATAATTATTCTGGATCCAGTTCTAATTCGTCCTAAATGGTGGTGATTAAGGCAGACCAAGTTGAAGATTCAATTCTGAGCCAGATTCTGTGGCCCAGAAAAATAGCCCACTATTTTTATCATATCTCGCGAAAGGATTATTATTTTGGGCTGAAATTGTACACTATGTTAGGGGACATCCGGGGATTCATTTAATTATTCTAGGTCCCACTCAAATTCTTCCTTCTAGAAGGTCTTTTCGGCGCATCCTTCAGGTCGATGCAAGCTGGCTGCAACTTCGGGGCAAGAAGTGGAAAAGTCTCTCTACATTAATGTTTCAGCCACCTTTACCCAACACAATTAATTAAAGGAACATTTCATGTTGGGGGATAGGCCAAGGCTTCATTTTTTCTTATTTAAGGCAGTGGTGGTGGAGGATTTAGGGATCTTGGAGCTTTGTTTTGATTGTAATGTTATTATGCCAAATTGTCTTTGTAGCATTTTTCCTTCCCATGTAAGTTGTTCGAATCACCTTAGTTTTTAATAAAAGTTCTTCTTCTTCTCTTGTTCTGTTCTTACTCTTATCACATTGATAATATTGCCTCAAGGTGTCAATTTATTCACACCAAACCTTGTGATTTTTTTCACACAACGGTGGAGTGATCATGTTTTTTTTGTTTATTTTAATTCTTCAATTCCACCCTCGTAAGTCTACTTCCCGCTTCCGTTGAGAACATGTTATCAGTGGAGGGATAGATCTTTTATGGTTTGATCCAAGGGAGTAGAAAGGGGATGAATTGGATGTTATTTCTCACTCTCTAAATGTCATTAATTTCTTTTATTTGAGTTTCTTTCATTAAATGAGTTTCTCTCTTCCTCTTCCTTATTGAATTTATTCGCCCCACTTTTATGTGCTAAGTAGATCCTTTACCTTGGAGTGCTCATGAAAATGATCCTACAAGTGTATAGATTATTATCATGTTTTTGTGAAGGGGTTTAATCAGTAAGTGATGAGGGTTGTTTGAATTTATTTCATGAATCCTTCTCGAGTTAATGAAATTGAAATCGTAAAAAAAAGGAATTCATCCAATCCACCCCAAGCAATAACCTAAGATCAACTCATTTCTCATAAATTGAATTCACATAGATCTTAGTGCTATTTTAAAACTCATCTAAAAATTACCGAATTTGGACACTTCATAGCCAAAAATCCATCTCTTTATATTGTGTGTCTAAAGGTTCTTCTTAGGTCTCTGAGGATTTGACAACCCAAGTTACACTGCAAGCGACCGCTTGACCCTTAAAACTTGGGTAAATTTGGGCGAAACCAAATTTTGGTGCCATTTTCCAGGGACCAAGTAAGTTCCTTAGACAAAAAACCTTCTTTCCTCACCCCCATTCTTCTATTCTCATCCAAGATCTCTTATCTTTTCCATTTCTCACTTTTTTTTCTTTTGGCGCATGTCTGCCTTCACCCGCGATAACTCAAACAGACTAGTTAGGGTGGAAAGTCATTGGATAGGGGAGTGAAGTACACCATTGGATCATAATCTTCCTAATACCCCATATTTGAAGATTGAGTCAATTTCAATGGAGGGTATTCAAAGAAACCAACTCATAAACCTGGGTGGGAACCAAAATGGAAATCCAAATGAGGAAGCCCCAAATTTGGGGAATGCAGTCGATCAAACCACGAATGAATACCTTACACCTACCTGGACCAATGCACCCTCTTGCATTAGGCATGTTGCCCTTGGAGATTCCCACTATGTCTTTAAACCTCATGTCCTAAACCACCTTCCAACCTTCCATGGGATGGAGTCAGAAATGCCTTACCTTCATGTCAAGGAGTTCAATGACATTGTTGAAACCATGTGCTCACCACATCAACTTGAGTCAGCTAAGATGAGGCTCTTTCCTTTCTCACTTAAGGATCGAGAAAATAAATGGTTAAATAATCTGATACCTTCATCAATTCACACTTGGAACCAACTGCAAAGAGAATTCTACAAGAAATACTTTCCCCACCACAAAACAATTTCACTTAAAAAGAGTATCTAAAACTTTTTTGAAAAAGAGGGAGAGCCATTATATAAAACATGGGAGAGGTTAAAAGTCACCCTAAACATGGTTCCACACTATGGTTTTTCTATTCCTGAACAAGTAATAATTTTCTATGAAGGTTTGGGCTCAGGGAACAAACAATTCATTGACATGATGTGTAATGGGACCTTTAAAAACAAATCCCCAAATTATGCTTACGAGTATCTAGAAATCCTTGGTGAACAAAACCAAACATGGGGAACATCACCTTATTCTGAAAAGCCTCAAAGAACTCCTGGAATGCATACACTTAGAGAAGAGGAAAGCCTTAGGGAGAAACTTGTAGTACTCTCTAAGAAGGTTGAAGAGATAGACCATATGAAAATCCATGAAATCCAAACTGTAGACCCGGTTTGCACAATCTGTGACAAACATGACCACAAAACAGACAACTTCCCAACCATTCCATCCATCAAGGATGTTATTTTAGGAGGACCACCTGATGAAGTCAATGCCCTAAACTTTCAAAAGCCTCAATACCCAAACACATTCAACCCAATGTATAATGACCACCTAGGCTTCCGATGGAAAGATAACCAACAACCTAGCCAACCACAAGGACCAAACCCCTACCCTACACAAAATTTTCAAAACTATAACCAATTCCAACCACAACCAATCCAATACCAACATCCTCTAGTCCAATACCAACAACCCATCCAACAACCAAAGTATCCCCCTGGGATAACCCAACCAACACAATCCCCTTTCCAATTTGTCCCTCTCCCAATCCTTGAACAACTGTGCAAACAAATGGAAAGGATGAACTTAGAAGTCTCTTCCCTGAAAAAAGAACTTAAAACCATAAAAACTAGAAAGGCAACCATTCCCACATAGGCCATTCCACAACAAACATCAAGGGGAGAGACAAGTTGCACTCAAACAACTCATGAACAACTAAAGGCTGTGATAGTTTTGAGAAGTGGGAAATCAATTGAGAAACCTGAAAAAATAGTTCAAAACCCACATGAAGATTCAAACTCTAATGAAAATTAAAATGATACACATGAACAAACTGAAGATACTAATAAAAAAGTGAACGAAACAACTCTTCAAAAAACAACCCCACAACCTTCCCCATTTCCTCAATGCATGAGGGGGAAAACCAAGCCTGAATTGTGTGAAACATTGAGGGAAATATTCTCACAAGTCAAGTTTAAAATTCCACTCCTCTATTCCATTAAAACCATTCCTTCATACTCAAAATACCTTAAGGACCTCTGCACATTTAAACAGAAATTCTCACATAAGAACCAAGTCCTTCTGGCAGCAAATGTTAGCACAACAATCCAAGGAACCCTTCCTCCAAAGATGAAAGACACAAGATTCCCTTACATAAATGTTGAACTGGGAGAGAAGAAAATTGTCAAAGCCTTGTATGATCTAGGAGCCAGTGTGAACCTCATTCCTTATGCTATGTATTATCAGTTAGGGCTCAAAGAACTCCAACCCACATCTGTCACTCTTCAACTTGTTGATCGTAGTATTCGAGTTCCAAAGGGGATCTTAAAGGATGTTTTGGTGAAAGTTGAAAATTTCATTTACCCAGCTGAATTCATTGTTCTAGAAAATCACCCAAGCTTAGGTCCTAGGGAGAAAACCCCAATCATCCTTGTTCGTCCCTTCCTTGTAACAATCAAATCTGTTATCCGAGTCCAAAATGGGAACATGACCATCACCTTTGGAAACATGAGTCTAGACTTGAACATCTACAATGAAAACTCTCAAATAGGGGATGATGAAGAGATCCATAGGGTTAATTGTATAGGTAGTGTCGATAGTGAACTCAAGGAACATCAAGGAATTATTGAAGGATGTTTAAATCAAGAAGAGATTGATTCTATTTGTTCAAATGAGGGAAATTTGTCTCCTTGGCTTGAATCTCTTTTAGATAGCTCTATTGATGATTTTTTGGAATCACCAATCAATGATACCATGGGTAAAATCAATAACATCGAGTCCATACCCATTCATGAAACTACTCTAGCTAATTTAGTGGATGAAAATTCTTTTCACAAGGAACCAATTTTGTCAAGAAATCTGAACAAATAAACTGAGTTCAATACAAAGTATCATCCTTTCTTGTAAAGTGATAACCACTCTGATCTTGAATTTAAGGTTTTACCTTTATCACTCAAGTATGAATTCTTAGTGGATAATCAATCCTTTCATGTTTTCATTTCTTCCTCTCTTGAATCCAATCATGAGAGGATTCTTCTAGATGTCCTTAAGAGACACAAGAAAGTCATTGGATGGACCCTATCTGATATTCCTATGATTAACCCTCTTATTGAGACTCATAGAATTGTTCTAGAATTCGATTCAAAGCCATGTCGTCTACCTCAGCGGTGACTCAATCCTAATCTCATGGAAGTAGTGGGAAAAGAACTTTTGAAATTGTTAAAATCTGGTATCATCTATCCTATAGCTGAGAGTGAGTGGGTCAGCCCAATCCATGTGGTTCCAAAGAAGGATGGAATCATAGTAATAACCATTAATGATGGAGAGATGCTTGCAAAAAGGGTTAGTAGTGGATGGAGAGTCTGTATTGACTATAGGAAGCTCAACTCTTGTACCAAGAAAGACCATTTCCCCTTGCCCTTTATAGATCAAGTCCTCGAGCGAGTGGAGGGTCATCAATTCTATTTCTTCCTAGATGGATTCTCAGGGTATAATCAAATTGAAGTCTCCTTAGAGGATCAAGGAAAAAATACCTTCACTTGTCCATTCGGCACTTTTCCTTCAAGTGCATGCCCTTTGGGTTATGTAATGCCCCTGGTACCTTCCAGTGGTGCATGATGGGAATCTTCACGGACATGGTGGGGGATTGTTTAGAGGTATTCATGGATGATTTCTCCATCTTTGGGGATACTTTTTAGGGATGCCTTATAAATGCTAAAAAGGTTTTGTCAAGGTGTGAGGATAAGAATCTCATACTAAATTGGTTAAAATGCCATTTCATGGTAAGGGAAGGACATGTTCTAGGTCATCTGGTATCTGGTAGAGGGATTGAAGTTGATAAAGCTATGGTTGACATCATTCGTCACCTTCCCTCTCCTAAAACTGTTAAGGAAGTGAGGTCCTTCTTAGGACATGCTGGTTTTTATAAAAGGTTCATTAGGAATTTCTGCTCTATTTCTCGACCACTTTGTGCTCTATTGGTAAAATATGCTCTATTTTTATGGACAAAAAGCTATGAGGAATCATTCTATATACTCAAGTCAACTCTTATATCTCCACCTATCATGCAATCTCTAAATTGGAAACTTCCTTTCGAGCTCATGTGTGATGCAAGTGACTTCGTTGTAGGAGCAGTCTTAGGACAACGGTGTGAGAAAACTCTATGTGTCATTAATTATGCAAGAAAATCTTTAAATGATGCACAAATAAACTACACCACCACTAAGAAAGAGTTTCTTTTTGTTGTCTTTGCCTTAGAGAAATTCAGGTCTTATATCTTAGAATCACCCATCATTGTCTTCACTGACCATTCAGCCCTAAAATACCTTTTCCAAAAACAAGATGCCAAGGCTAGATTGATTAGGTGGGTCCTTATTCTTCAAGAGTTAGATTTAACCATTAAGGATAAAAAGGGTGTTGAAAATGTTGTAGCATATCACCTCTCTAGGATGGAATTTAAAGACAACTCACACCACCTCTTTGTGTCTGATTCATTTCTCAATGAGCACCTCTATTCAGTGAGTGATTTCCCTTGGTATGCGGACATAGAAAACCATTTGGTGACGGGTGACATTCCAAAATTCTCGGGGACCCAAGCTAAGAAGAAATTCCTTTCTAATGTCAAACACTATGTGTTTGATGATCCTTACCTCTTTAAGTTCTATCCTGATCAAATCATCAGGAGATGTGTTCCTGAGTCTGAACAATAGTCCATTCTAAAATTTTGTCATGGAGAGGCATGTGAAGGCCACTTTTCTACAAAGAAAACCACTGCAAAGGTCCTCCAAAGTGGTTTCTACTGCCGAACCTCACTAAGGATTCCTTCCAATACTGCAAAAGTTGTCCTCAGTGTCAGCAATTAGGATCCATTTCCAAAATAAATCAAATTCCCCTCACTCCCATTCTGGTCATTGAAATCTTTTATTGTTGAGGAATTTATTTCATGGGACCCTTTCCAAACTCTAAGGGATACCTCTACATCCTTTTAGCTGTTGATTATGTCTCAAAATGGGTTGAATCCATTCCCACCAAGTCCAATGACCATCATGTTGTGATCTGATTTTTGAAAGAGCATATCTTTTCTAGATTTGGAATTCCGAGGGCTATAATCAGTGATCGTGGAACCCATTTCTGTAATCGCCCATTCTCTTCAGTCATGTCTAAGTATGTAATTTCTCATAAAGTTTCCACTACGTACCATACTCAAACCAATGGTCAAGCTGAGTTAGAAAATATGGAGATTAAGCAAATTCTTGAAAAAATTGTCAACCCCTCTAGGAAAGATTGGTCTGAGAAACTCTTGGATGCTCTTTGGGCATATCGTACAGCATTAAAAACCATCCTAGGAATGTCACCATATAGGTTGGTTTATGGAAAATCATTCCATTTACCTATTTAAATTGAGCATAAGGATTTTCGGGCAATCAAAAAAAATGAATTTCGACATTTCTTTAGCCGAAGAAAAGAGGAAATTAGATCTTAATGAACTTGAGGAACTTAGGATGGAGGCTTATGAAAATTCAAGGATAAATAAATCTAGAGTTAAAACCTACCAATCTAGGAATATCAAAGTCAAAAAATTTGAACTAGGAAAACATGTGCTCTTGTATAGTTCAAAACTTCATTTACACCCGGGAAAGTTAAGGTCAAGATGGTCAGGTCCATTCATAGTGCATCATGTGTACCCCCATGGGGCAGTAGAGATTCAAGATCCCACAAGTGGTAACATTTTTAAGGTCAACTGTCATAGGTTAAAACCATTCATTGAATCATTCAATAAACATGAAATAGAGGTATAGTTAACAGAGCCAACCTATGAACCAGGAAAAAATTGATAGATTTAGGATCCATGTCGTACTAACGAAGTTAAACAAAAGCATTGCACGGGAGGCAACCTGTGGTTTTCATGTTTCTAATCTTTTTGAATCATCTTTTGTTTCCTTCTTCTTCATTTTTTATTTTTTTTTAAATATAGACTTTTGACATGTTCTTATTTTATGAGTAAGGATGGGTATGAAAGGGGAGCACCGTATTCATCCGTGTCACACGGTGTGATCCCTGAGTAATACCTTACCCAGAAAATATTAAGAAGACAATGTATCATCATTTTATTCTTATTTTATGTTTTTGTAGGTATTTAAAAAAATTGATTGTTGACATGTTCTTATTTTATGAGTAAGGATGGGTATGAAAGGGGAGCACCGTATTCATCTGTGTCACGCGGTCTGATCCCTGAGTAATACCTTACCCATAAAATATAAAGAAGACAATGTATCATCAGTTTATGTTATTTTTACGTTTTTTTAGGTTAAAAAAAATACAATATATATATATATATATTAAAAAAAATTAAAGGCATGTCATAGGTCATTGGGAAAAGCTGGTCACAACCATCCAAGCAATTGGGAGAAAAACCAGAACTGAAGGGAGAAATGGGAATGCATTTTCAACATCAACCACCAGGTGACTTCATTCCATAATTTTCATTTTCAATGTCTTCGTTGAACTTCTATCCTGCCCCTTCTATGTTTCAATTTTTTAAACACTGGGTACAGTGTTATTCTAAGTTCGGGGGGAGATGAAAATGTGTGGAAGGAAAAATGTTATTAACCTTGAACATGATAACACACATTCAAACTCTGAAATTGGGTATCAAATAATTTTTCATTCCTTGATTCTGATTTTAATGCAACTTTATGTTCATGTGCATAGATTTTGGAAATTGCAGTTGTCCGATGTGATTTTTCACTATTATATTTTCATCCATTTAATAAAAAACACAATGCATGTCCTCTAGATTGTGGGGTTTTAGTTTGAATTCTTGGGGACCCATAATAAATAGCATAGGATTGGAGATCATTTTAATTTTAACATGAGTATTCAAAAAAAATCAATTGCGTGTAGAGTAATGAATTGGCCTAATGTGTGGATTTCGGCACTTGGGGATCGTGACTCCATAGTTGTCTGGCCCAGAGTTAGGCATTTTATCTCTATTTGTGGTAATTTTAATTTTTTTTTTGATTGAGTTAACTCTAGATGATGCCCGAGTATGTGAGCTTCACTTGGTGCCCTAAGGTCTTTGATCTTTGGAGTCATCGGAAAAGTCTTGCTACATGGGTTGACTCAATTGAGTTCAATTTCAATTACCATGGAAAAATTGCAAAAAAAATCCAAAAAATCCAAAAAAAAAAAAATAAAAAAATGAGTACTCATCTTATTATTAAATTTTGATTTCTCCTAGCGCTTCCATCTTTTCTCCCTCGAATGAAAATGAACCCCCATGTCTATTGTGATGCACAACACTTCAACATGCTTAATTGAATTTGGATGAAATATGGCAATGAATTTGAACAAAAGAATGGGCTTGGGATTGAGATATTCTTGTGGACATAGCTTGTTTTAAATTATTTTTATGGGTTTCATAATTGTTTGGCATGTGATCTTTGGGTGAGAAATGTGTATTAAAATGTTTTTGGAAAAGGTCATTTGAATTTCATTTTTGTGAGATATATTTTTCTCGGGACTAGAAAAATTCAAGTTGGGGGTGTGATTAGATAATAAAAACACAAATTTTTATTGCATTTTAAGGTTATTAAATGTTCATTTTTGATCTTTTGGGCCTGAGTTAGTGGATTTTAATTTTGAACATCCATTCTCATCATTTGTGCACTTCATGCCTAATATGCACCAATTTAGGCCCAATGTTTGATCTGATTTTAACGAATTTATTTATCCATATTTTAATTTTATATTTTGTAAAATTGATATAAACATAAATATGAACATTTTTCATTCAGGTATCAATGGAGGATTCATAAAGGATGATGGGGATATTTGGTGATAAAAGGAAACAATTCTGGAGAGGGCAGATTGGATACCATCCCACTGATGGGAATGTGGGTCCCACAATACAAGCCCAATGAAGCCCAAAATTCATGGGAGGATCGAAGAAATATAGAGGAACAAATAATTCTTCTGGATACAGTTCTAATTCGTCCTAAATGGTGGTTATTAAGGTGGCCCAAGTTGAAGATTCAATTCTAGGCCAGATTCTGCAGCCCAGAAAAACAGCCCACTATTTTTATCATATCTCGCGAAAGGATTATTATTTTGGGATGAAATTTTATAGGATGTTAGGGGCCATCCGGGGATTCGTTTAATTATTCTATGGCCTACTCAAATTCGGCCTTCTAGAAGGTCCTTTCGGCGCGTCTTTCCGGTGGATGCAAGATGGCTGCAACTTCGGGGCAAAAAGTGGAAAAGTCTCTCTACGTTAATGTTTCACCCACCTTTACCCAACACAATTAATTAAAGGCACATTGGATGTTGGGGACTTGGCCAAGGCTTCATTTTTTTCTTTTTAAGGTAGTAGTGGTGGAGGATTTAGGGATCTTGGAGCTTTGTTTTGATTGTAATGTTATTATGCCAAATTGTCTTTGTAGCATTTTTCCTTCCCATGTAAGTTGTTCGAATCACCTTAGTTTTTAATAAAAGTTATTCTTCTTATCTTGTTCTGTTCTTCATTTTATCACCTTGATACCGTTTTCTCAAGGTGTGAATTTATTCACACCGAACCTTGTGATTTTGTTCACACAACGGTGGAGTGGTCGTGTTTTCTTGTTTATTTTACTTCTTCAATTCCACCCTCGTAAGTCTACTTCCCGCTTCCGTTGAGAACATGTTATCAATGAAGGGCTAGATATTTTATGGTTTGATCAAAGGGAGTAGAAAGGGGATGGATTGGGTGTTATTTATCACTCTCTAAATGTCATTAATTTATTTTATTTGAGTTTCTTTCATTAAATGAGTTTCTCTCTTCCTCTTCCTTATTGAATTTATTCACCCCACTTTTATGTGCTAAGTAGATCCTTTACCTTGGAGTGCTCATGAAAATGATCCTAAAAGTGTATAGATTATTAGCATATTTTTTTGAAGGTTTTTAATCAGTAAGTGATTAGGGTAGTTTGAATTCATTTCATGAATCATTCTCGATTTAATGAAATTGAAATCGTAAAAAAAGGAATTCATCCAATCCACCCTGAGCAATAACCTAGGATCAACTCATTTCTCTTAAATTAAATTCACATAGATCTTAGTGCTCTTTTAAAACTCATCTAAAAACAACCCAAGTTGGCCACTTAATATCCAAAAATCCATCTCTTTATATTGTGTGTCTAAAGGTTCTTCTTAGGTCTCTGAGGATTCGACAACCCAAGCTACACTGCAAGCGACCGCTTGACCCTTAAAAATTGGGTAAATTTGGGTGAAACCAAGCATCATTTCCACCATTTTCCAAACCATTCCATCATATACCACTTTTCAAGGTTCAATGTACTTGATCCTTTTAACACAGTAAGATAATAAAGATTTTCCATTTCAACATTTATTATTCACCATGTTCTAACATACTCAACACCTTTAAACCCAATTTCATAACTAATCCAGTTCACCATTAATTCATATATACCAAACATTAAATGTTTCTTCAAAACCATCTAACAACTTAAACATGACCCCTTAACCATTTATCATTTCTTCCTTTTTTCATTTAATAAAACATTTAATTCCTAAGTTATCCAAACATCCCATTATTCCATGTTAACAAGTCAATATGGTTTAAGCTCTTAAAACCCATATTCCACCATTTATAACCCTAATTTACCATATCCAAGGTATTAACACACCCCATGGGTGGTTGTAGGTCTGATATCATAATCATTAATGGACTCAATGAGATCCATGAAGGGTTTAATGATTCATTTAAACTCAATCTATTTTTAATAATCAAGGAATGAATGTGAAACAAGGAACCTCAAAAGTACCTACCACATACACATAAAAAAATATAAAGACTATGTGAAATAACTTATATACCACTTACCTTATGCTCATAGATAGCTAATCAGCTAACCCTGGCCTTCAATTCAATTTAAAACAGACATAAAAACAAAAGAAGAAAACTCCCTGGAAATAGGGAATATGATACATAAATAAAGAGAGACAAAAAAGTAGTGAAACTTATAGAAAATAGAAATATATGGACTTTTAGACTTACCTAAGGCTTTGATTCACTAGAAACATCAATTAAGATGCACTATAATTGAAGGATTTTTGCTCTTAGAAGAGGAGGAGCTTGGGTCATGATTAAGGCTCCTGGGAGTGAAATATGGGAGAAATCCAGATGAAATTGTATAAGGTTTGGGAAGGAAATTTTTTTATTTTTTCAATTTTAATAAGGTGTGTGGTTTGGCCACATGGTTTTTCAAATAGTGCGCCAACCTTACGAGACCCACTATCCAAGATAAATATCACTCACAAGGTCTCTTGGTACACCTACATAATTTGAAAAACTATGTGGAAGTTGTTTTAACCCTACTATTTGAGACACATATCACTCATATGATCAGGGAAAATTGTTAGCACTAACTATGAACTAACTATGTGCCCTATGTTGTAAGCCCCATTTTTCACATTTTCAAGTCTCAAACACTCATAGCACCCCCAAGACCATCCCTAATACTAGAAAATCATTCCAAAAACTATTTAAAATTAGTTTAACCAAAATATAAATAAAATAATGCCTCAATAAATCTTAGGATATTATAAACTCCCCACCAAAAATAGTTCATCCCCGAGTTTCACTCTGGTATATCACTAGGACTCCAAGGTAAAAAGGTCGGGCCACTAGGATCACATATCAACTTCCCTATCCCAATTTTCCTCTTGAACATAGCCATGATTCCATATCACTCATACCAAAGGAATGGTCCTACCCTAATGATTTTTCTCACTGTGATCTAGAGAACAAATCAGATGCTCCTTAAAAGAAACATTAGGCTCAAGATCAACATCATCAATATCAATCACATGATAAGGGTCTGATTGATATTACCAAAGTTTTGACACATAAAACATTTCTTGCATAAAACTATACAAATTTTTAAGAGTCAATAGATATGATAACAAACTAATCCTATTCACAATCTCAAATGACCCGAAATACCTATGTGATAACTTACCCTATTTCTAAATCTGACGGTGACCCAGTCTTGATGACACATTAAGGAATACATGATCACCCATAGAAAACTTGGGAGTTCGATGAATTCAATTAGTGTATGACTTTTTTCTACTCTAGGATGTATCCATAATCTTTTTGGATCAAATGAACATGCTCTGATATCTCTTGTACAAGACTCATCCCCAACAACAGTAATTCTCCCCCTTCTATCTAGAACAAAGGGGATCTGTATTGCCTACCATACGATGCATCATATAGTGCAATCTAAATAGTAACCCGATAACTATTATTATAGGTGAAATCAAAAAGAACTAGTTGTTTCTCCTAGGTTCCACAAAAATATAGGATGCATGCCCTCAGTATGTCCTTTAACACTTGGATAGTCCAATCTATCTACTCTTTTATTTGTGGGTGGTAGGATGTGCTCAAAAACACGTGAGTATTGAGCACCTTTTGTTATAATTTCTATAAGTGTGAATTAAAATGAGGATCGTGATCTAAAATTATACTCTAAGTCACCTTGTTTAATTATACTATCTTCAGAATATATAAGTTACCCAAATAATTAATGTTTAAAGTCTCCTGAATTGGTAAGAAATGGTAAACATTTTTCAATTATTTCACAATCAACCATATTATGTCTCTCTTCTGAGGATTACTTGAAAAAACCACCAAAAAATCCATGGTAACATCATCTAAATTCCATTATGGAATGGTAAATAGATTTAATAGACTAGTAGGCCACTGATTCTTGACCTTCACCTGTTGATAGGTGTAGCATCATGTCACAAAACTCGTGATATCTTTCTTTATTCCTGACCACCAATACTTTCTACAAATATTATGGTATATCTTGGTCAAAACAAGGTGTACCACCCATTTTGAAGAATGAAAAATCATGTATCATCTCCTCCCATATACTGTAGGTACATAAAAATGACCATGAATATGGATAACCTCATTTCCATAGATGTTCTAGTTAGGAGGTAGCTCCCAACCATCAAAGTTTTCCCTCAAAACTAGGCACTCTAAAACTTCATATTGTGTCCTCTTGATCTAGATTATAAGAGAAGGTATAATGGATAAAAATTTGATTCTAATCTATTCACACACCTCTTGAACACCTATATGTATCTCAGAAAATAATTACATTATATTCCACTCAAAACTAGACTCTTAAACCTCTTGAGTATGTGCCTTCTGTATTAAGGAATCCAAAACACTATTTTCTTTCCCCAAGGTATATTCTAGTTCAAAATAAAAGGATTTAATTTACACAACCCATCTCTATTTCTATATATTTAGATCACATTGATAATATATATATATATAAGGATCTTATGATCATTATAAATAGTAAACTTCTCACCCTGTAGATAATGTTACCAACATTTTAAGGAGTGAACCACCATGGAAAACTCGTGAACATGCATAGAATAGTTTCATTGATGTCACCTCAATTTTCATGGTCTATATTCCATGACTCAATCCATATGCATCAATAATACCCTAATTTTAATCAAAGATGCATCACAATATATAATATACTCCTTACCCGACTCGAGTAATATTAGAATCGATGTTGTGGTCAAATGCCTCCTCAACTCCTAAAAACTATTATCAAATTATCCATACCACTTAAACATCATGTACTTCTTGTTCAGGCCTAATAGTAGAACTTTCAAGAGATAAATGTCTTTTATAAACATTAAGTAGTAACCTGCTAAACCCAAAAATCGGTATATGTCAAAAACATTCTTGGTATTATCCCAAGAAAAAAATCACTCATAAGTTCTCAAGGTCCATTGATAAACCTTCTTCTAAGATGGTTTAACCTGATAAATGCACTTGGTTGATTCAAAATGATACTTAGATAGATTGGCATATATTCAATGCTCTATTAGTGTACTCATGATGATATCAAGATGTTGGGCATGATCATCTCTAGAATGTGAGTACACTAAGATGTAATCAATGAATACCACTGCAAATTAATCTAAATATAGGTAAAAAATCTAGTTCATCAAGTCCATGAACACAATAGGAGAGTTTTTTAGTCTAAATGGAATCACAAAAAACTTATATAATCCAAACTTACTTCTGAAATAAGTCTATGGTATATCAGACTCTCCCACCTGTAAATGATGGTACCCAGATCTTAGATTAATCTTAGAGAATATAAAAGAACCCCTAATTTGTTTAAAAATATAATCAATATACAGAATATGATACCAGTTATTAATAGTCATTTGATTCAACTTCTGGTAATCAATACATAAACATAATTCCTCATCCACCTTCTTATAAAATAAAATCACAGAACCCCAAGGTGGCATACTTGTCCTAATGAACCCTTTAGCCTCTAATCCCTTTAATTGAGTCTTAAGCTCTTAATTATCCTCAACTTACATTTTATAAGGTGTAATTGAAATTTGATCAACCCTAGTCACTAGTTGTAGCACCCTATAATTTTAATGTAATTATAAGTTCTTCAAATAAATAATTCTTCTAAATTTAAAATAAAGAACACTTTTATTAAAATAATACGCTAAATACAGTATGAAAGCATTCCTCTTTAAGGGATTCTAGAATATCAAACTTGCAATGATCATCAAAAATATAATAGGAAAACATATTTGGAATATGAAAACTCTAAAAACCTAGCTCACATATTTATGATCATCAATAAGTTGAAACATGCAAAAGAATATGAGAGTAAGGATGTAGAGAATTGGAAAAATTATAACCGTCTTGGAAAGAGAAAACTATTTAATGTGTTGAAATTTAGATTCTAAAAGAAATGTTTTCTAAGGTTTGGGTATTTATAGGATTTTTTTATCGTTAATAATTAGGCATTGTGATATTTTAAATAAAATTGATAGTGAAAATAATAAAATAGTCATTGTGTCCTTTTAAAATAAAAATAAAGGTAAAGGTATATGTATATATATATATCCTTATAAAATAATTTTAGAATATAAATAGTGTCTGGAAAATGTAATCAAGGATAATGATTTGATAATAAGATGAATAAGAACAAAAAAAATACCTAGATAGATTGAGAATTAAAAACATACTAAATATATATAATCTTTAGTAAAGTATGTTGTAATAATATTTTACTTTATGAAAAAATAAAAAAATAAATTATTTTTTAATTGTAATAAAAATGATATGTGTTAGAAGTAATATGAATAGTATTCAAATGTTATGTTAAAATTTTAATAGACTACACATAAATAATTTAATAAAATTATTAAGAGAATAGAATATATATATATGCATAAAAAATTACATATTTTATATATTTAATCTTAATTAATTTAAAATTTTACTTAGTCATATTAAAAAAAAGCAGGCTAGCCATTAGTCTTACCAAGGGACCACCTCAACCATTCATTATAGGACCCTAGGGGTAGACCACAGGTGGGAGGTAGTCTACCCTAGCTAGCCAACAGTGGAAGGAAGAGAACCAATCACCTCACAAGGAGGCAAGAAAGGTGCATAGTGTCTGCATTGGTACACTTGGGAAAGCGCATGAGTCAAGTGGGTCGTGTCGTGGGTTAGCAGCATGGTGAAACCAGAATTAGACCTCGTTACTCACATCTACTGAGACAAAGGGAGTGCTTAACATATATTCAAGTGCTCAACACACTGAACAAATCAATGTGGGGTTACAAAAAAAATGGAACTATTCACCCTTTAAAAAGTATCGTATATAATATCAAATGCTTGATCAAATCCACATTGACCATTAAATCATCCTAATTATCATCATATTTCTAGATCTCAACCAAGAAAACCCTCGACGTCTTCATTTTCTCTTCCCCAACAATACTTCAATATTCAATAAATTCATGGAACAACTCGATATTGATACTTAACAAAAGGTATTTTCGCATCCTTCAAATTCAATTTAAATAAGTTATAAATGTGTGTGTGTGTGTGTGTGTGTGTATGTGTGTGTGTGTGATCAGTAACCATTGAATTTAAGGATCTTAATGGGTTGCGTCTCAACTAAATATTTCTATGAATCATCTATCACAAGATAAAACAATATCACTGAAAACATAAATACATACATATATATATATATATATATATATATTCCAACCTTGGATACATCATTTGTGACAACAAGATTAAATAAATATTTCTTCATTATCATTTTAATAGGAAAAAACTTCTCATATTTCTTCTATTGTGTTAATTTGATACATTGGGATCATTTGGTATATATATATATATATGGTTCATATCACCAGTGATTTGGTGAATATTGAACTTCAATCTGATCACATCACATCAAATCATATATATAAATATATATATATATTCAAACCGTATTTTGAAACAAGAAAAAAACTGAATCATAAAAGATATGTATGTTTATATGTGAATCGATATGAAAATAAATATACTGGATTCCTTCATTACTATTAAACATATATATGAGTAGTATGTAGTTGGATATATAAGGAGATTCCCACTATATGAATTCCAAATTAGATTCAGGTGTGGAAATAAGAGAGGGAAACAGAGAGAGAAAGAGATAGAGATTCATTTTCTTAAAGAATAATACCTTTTGTGAATTAATCTAGGGGAATTTATTTTTCAAAACTATAATTTATGTTTAAGGTTTATTTTAAAGAAATATTTTTTCACATTTCTAATTATTTTTAGAAAAAATTTCATGTAATGGATAAATTTTATTTTTTATAAAGCCTCTATATTTCAAAAACCCTTAGGGGTTATTTTTAAAAAACATATATGATTTAATGTTTTAAAATTATATGTAAGGAAATTTTAATTCTATTAAGAATTATTATTTTATGTATGAAATGAATTTTTTTTATTTTTAAGTCATATTTTACAAATTATATTTTTATGTATTATACAAGGTTAGTTTTTAACTAGTAATGGAGTTATGTTTTCAAATTTATATTTATGTAAGGGTAATTTTTAAAGAAATTATTTTATTAAAACCCCTTTTTGAAAAGTTATAATTAAATATATATTATAATTTAATTTCAAAATTATATGTAAGGTGGTTATTACTATTATTAAGAACCTAATTATTTTTGAAAATAAAGATTGATTTTGATTTATAGGAGAATTTTATCATTTTATGTATAAATTGTTCTTTTATGTCATTCATAATAGTAGTTATAGCTTTATACTATCATTATCATTGACATTTCATGCATATTAACATCAGTATTTATTTGAGTTCAATTCCCAAAGTGAGTATCTATACTAATTTAAAATTTATAAAATTATTCTAAAATTATGGGTTTCACCTAACCCTTATAGTAGTTATAAAAAAAATATTTTTCTTATGTTTTAAATAATATAAAATTATTTTTTTCTTTGAGAATAATTTCTGTAAAGTTTTAAAACTTTTGATGGATTAAAAATGTGAATGAATTTCCTAAAAAATCTTAAAATAAAACTCAGTACTGGGATACTGAATGACTTGATAAGAAATAGGGTTATCCCAAGGCCTTAAAGATATATTTTCCTAATTTTGATACATTTAGTGGCCTAATGTATTTATTTAGGTTTTCTAATTATCATTTTAATCCATAAAAAGTTGTTATGTTTCATAATATTTTCAAGGAGAAATCTAGGTATTTTCAAAGGTTGTTTTTTATATTAAATGTGTTTTCAAAAATGATATGTATTTTCAAAAGATTTGGAACAATATTTCCCATTTATTTGAAAACTCTAGAATTATATTTTGAAAATTATTTAATATATAATATTATATATTTGATATAAAATGTTTTAAGAGAGATTTTAATTAGTATTTATAAAAAATGTTGTATTTACTAGTTTTAAATCCCCTTAGTGGGAAATTTTATGCTTATCCCATGTTTCTAAAATGTTTTTCACAAGATTCTTAGAAGTACCAAAGTTATTGAGTTTTTTAAGGATCGAGTGTGAGTAAAAAAAATAGTAGTCTTATTTATAAATTTTTTAAAGTACGATATATTTTAAGTAATTTTCACAATCCACCAAAACTTAGACTGGAAATGATCTTCATTTATGTAAAGTACTGTATATTTTTTAGTTAATTTTATAAAAAAAATATAGCATGTTTTTATACCAAATCTGTAAATGTGGGTCTAGGGTCCTTACACCACCTCAATAGTAAACTCAATCTCTCTCTATGGTGTAAACATTGAAAAAAAAACTCAAAAAACACGTCCCAAAATTGATCAACTATAGGAGGGAAAATATCTTACAATGATCTCCCATCATATAGCATAAGACATGAAAATTTAGTTGTGATATCACCTATCTATCATTGAACTTTCCCTATATGGCCTTCCTAGATATCACATTATCTATTATAAACATAGATGTCACCCTTATGAGATGTTAAAGTCACCCTCATATGGTAACACTCAATGTGATCCTAGTATGAATCCAACTATCACATTCCTAGTGTCATGTAAAAAACTAACATCTTATGCATGAACAATTCCCAAAGAACGCGGTGCCCACCACTCTCAATGGAACACTCTTTACAATGACGGATGCCCTATGATCATACCCTTAACACCATGTCAATCAATATACCCCCATACAAGAATTCCACTACCAGACCTAAACCATTCCCAAACCGGTCAAATATAAAATAATTTGAAGCTATTATATCAAATAAAGCACTAGAAAGTGTATAATTCACAAGAATATTACCTCAGATAGTTGACAATCGAGCCTTGTTACTGATATAAGTAGGTTGAACTGCATGTAGTTGGCCTATCCCTCTACCCTAAACTTCTTCCTAAGTCTTGTGTGTGCACTAATCTACTGATATTTTGATTCATTTGCTGAAGTACTACATCCTATACCCCAACTGATATAGAATAATGAACTAAAAATTCCAAAATGATATGGGGTAGTAGATCCCTTCTTGGTTATCTGTATCGATGTGGATCCTCCATCACTAGTCATTGGTCAAGGGTTCCTAAAGAACCTATATATGTGGCCCATCCTACCATAAGCTCGGCGCTCCATTGGTGGTCAAAGGAACTAATATTTCATGTGACCAGGCTTATTTTACTTGATCGTTGCCCTGAGAGGCACATCCGCTGCCCTTTCTACATCTCCCACCACCACCTTAGAAGATGTTCTCATAATGGCACTTTATACTATTTGAAGATGTACATTTAGATTTCCCAGATGAAACTAAATGCCCACCACCAAAGGCCTCCCTTATGTTCCTCTAATCTATGATATCCTGATTCAACACATTATTAAACTTCTTCAAGTGGAAAATATTTTCTTGAAACTTTTTCTCATATCATAGTTTTTCCAGAAAATTTTTCAACCTCGTTGCCTCATCTCCAACCAATGTTGGAGGAAAATGTTGTAAGTTAGTGAAGTTTCAAACATAATCCATCACTAACATATTTCCTTGAGTTAAATGTATAAACATTTTATCTCTTTCCTATATCAAGATCTTTGGGTAAAGGTGCTACTAGAACTTATCTTTTACTTCAAATTCATTCCCTCTAACTACTTATCATGAACTTGAATATCCCACTAGTGCATCATTGATCTTTGTATCATGAAATCCACCAACTTAACCCTACTCTCTTAAGGAGTATCCAAGTAGTCAAGGATCATCTGGGTAAACTAAAGCCAGAACTCAACTACCACTGGACCACCCTCTCTAGAAAATGTTAGAAGATGTTGTAGCTCAAACTCTCTAGTCAGGTCAACTGGATCTCTCTCCAAAAATTGCATAATTCTTTTGAAATTCTCTTGGAACTTCTCATCTACCCTATCACCTAGAACCAACAGGGGATCTAGTCCTGCTACCAAATCTCCATTCTCAGCAATGTCCTTTTGTCTCTCGTCATCATGGAGGCATAACTCAATAATGAAAAACACACATTTCAGTGAAAATAACAAATAAATTATATAAATACAAAAAATAGGGTTACAATAAGCCATAACCAATCTACTCCACATACATTATCCCAACATACATAGTCGAAACACTGTAACCACCCCCAAACATCCCTATCTAGGGTCACTGGATAACACATGGTAAAAAAAATATTCTAAGTTACAACTCCCTATTCCACCATTTAAAACCCCAATTTACCATTTCTAAGGGATTGGCACACCTCGTGGGTGGTCGTAGGTCTGTTCTCGTAGACATCATTGGACCCAACAGGATTTGTGAAGGGTCTAACACATCATTTAAATTCCCAATCTATTTTTATTAATCTAGGAATGGATTTAAAGCATGGTAGTGTAATAGAACCTACCAAATACACATGAAAAAATATCTAGACTATAGGAAATATCTTATAGACCACCTACCTTATGCTCATAGACAACCACTCATCCAACCCCAACCTTTGATTTAAGATAAAATATCCACATACACAAAAATAAGATAACTCTATAATAGTATGGAATATGATACATAAATGATGAGAGACAAAAAAATAGTGAAACTTCTAGAAAATAGAAGAAAAAATACTCATATAATTACCTAGGGCTTTGAATCGCAAGAAACAACACTTCAAACACCCTAGAATTAAAGGAGTTACACCTTTGGAAGTGGAGTAGTATCTTGGATCATGACTAGGGTTTTCGTGAGTGAAATGGGTGATAAATATGGATGAAATCATATAAGTTTCGGGAGGAAAAATTTGTAATTTTTTCATTTTTAGTAAGGTGCATGGTTTGGCCACACTGTTTTCCAAACCATATGCCAACCGTGAAAGACCCACTATCTAAGCCAAAAATCACTTGCATGGTCTCTTGGTCCACCCACATAGTTTAGAAAAACATGTGGAATCCATGAGAACCCCACTTTCTAAGACACACATTACTTATACGGTTAGGGTAAAGATTTAGCACAAATTGTATGCCTAGTCCAACAAGCCCCATTTTTCACATTTTCAAATCTCAAACCCCCAGAATTCCCCCAAGACCTTCTGTATGATTGGGAAACATTCCAAAAACTATTTAAAAGGATTAAATCCAAAATTGAAATGAAAATGTACCTAAATAAATTTTATCATCTTATAAATATTTTGGCCAGTCTCACCACCTTACACCCATCATTGGCTTATAATCACCTTGTTTATCTTATTCTTCCTCCACCATCACTCATCTCTGACTACTTTGATTGTGATGCTATGATTTCTCATAGTCTCAACCATGGTGTTGGTCATTCTAAGTGTCATTTTTGGCCTGATAACCATAAACATTTCATGCATTGTGAAAAATATTATTGCATTATTGATACTTTTTGGAATATTCACAATCATCCCATTATCTTTCCAAATATATCTTTCTCTCATTTCGCATAGGTAGTTATACATGACTATGTGAATCCATTTATAATTATCCATAATATTGATCTCTCTAATTATGATTATCATTATCTCCGCTCTCAATGTGTATCTACATCATCAAGCACCATCCTTTCTCATATTTATGTTCCTATAGATTTTATATCCCATCAATCAATCTCATGGGTTCTTTACTTAGTTTCCTCATAACAAATCAATGGGAATGCAGGTATTCTTTGATCTTATAGCTCAACTTTGACAAGAGGTAATATTACTATTTATTATTTTAAGACAACATAAATTTCTAGTTATGGGAGTTGTCTGATTATGCCAAGATTGACACTCTCCACATTTTCCATATTGTAGGTTGTACATTTAATTAACTATCTATTAGTAAACTTATAGTTGAATTACATTTCCAATCCATATTCTTAGCTACTTTAATTACCTTTTAATATCCTTTTATGACTCAATTTATTAATAGTTGATGACTTCAGGGTGGTCTGTACGTGCTTGACTCGGCTCTAAATCTTTCTTATCCTGTCACTTATGATCATGTCATGAAACTTCACTACCAGCATGGCCATATACTTACACTCATTATTTATATTATTTATCCATAATAATTTCATGTTTTTCCTTTTTATCATGAGTCCTCTCACTACTCCAAGAATCACTAGGTCACCTATGTTCCCAGAGCGATTACTCGTGTGTCTAGTCCTTTTTATTTAGTTCATTATGGTATATAGGGACCAAGTACTAGTCCTTTTAAATTGGGTTATTTCTATTTTTTCACCTTCATTGATTATTTTTCATGTATAACTTAGGTTTATTTTTTGAACAATAATTTTGAAGATTTCACAGTATTTATGATCCTATTATCATTAAATTAAAGGTATCGAGGTGTGTAGCAGAATCTGATGGGTGGGGGATTTAAAAATTTTCATCATTAGGTGATGAAAATAAGTCAACTCCAATGATACGATCACTGATAAAGGTCTAAGTATATCACATGAATTTATTAATCAAAAAATAAAAACAGAATGAATACATCATTCAGGTCAAAGCATGATTGATAGTAGCTTGTTTTTGGTGATTGTTTCCCGAAGTATCTAATATTGAACCCCTCTAGATCATCCACACATGATTCAAGGGTCAATGTGGATGTAGATATTTAAATTTTAGGGGCTAGTGCGAATATCTGATGATCCCTTCGATGTCATAACAATCACTATGATCTCATCCCTTCGATCCATGAAGGTGTTCTTAGATCGATTTCTTGAATAGATACTTTCTCTCTTTAGGATACAGGAAAAAGATATAGGATCTCTCAACAAATGAGAAATGAATAGTACTCATCATGAGACCCTCATCCTCCTTTCATAATTAGTTTCCATATACTCCTTTATGTCTCCCCATACCCCTTGGATAAATATTACCCACTAAATAAATTATAAATGACTTCTTATGACTGAATTACTGAGTCATAAATATCATTTATATTTTTATCACTTGTAATATAATAAATATATTACATGAAAAATTGATCCATTAACTCGACTCATCGTTCCCACAAATATTAAACAGACCTTGAATATTAAAATAATATTCATTTATTAAATATGTTTCCCATGTATATACTTTAATACTTATAAGTACATTTAATAAATAAATTCAATACTAATTATTCTAAACTATAATATTATAAATTTATTCTATAGTGATCATATATCTTCAGACATATCTCGAACCCTGTGGTGGGGCCCACTATGTCCTATTCTCCTATTCATAAGAATAAGGAAAGCTCTTGAATATACTATTGTGTGTAACCCTCAAGGTCCTTACCTCGATAACAGTGAATACTATAGACAGAGCAAGACTGGATTCAAACAACCCATCAAGTAACCTAAAGTGGTAAGGAGTAATTATAACAACAACAATTACCTTCCTATGAACACTTGTCATGTAATATAATATCTTTGTCTCATGATATCTCATAAAGTAAGATGCATACTTTTGTCATAATCCTTTCCTTGATTTATTATTAGTTTACCTTACTGGATAGACTTAACTTATTCCACCATAGCCATGTATTTAGTAAAGATACTACCATCCTGGTCAATTAGGCCCAAGATGCCACTTCCTCAACTCAGAAGTGACAAATTCTATCTTGATTATTCAATAAATGTCATACCACTAATAACACACCCAATACAAGCTACCTTTCCATGAATTCAATGTCATGGTTTTTTATTTGCATAAAATTATGCAATCAAAATGGTACACAATGATAATGATATAAATTCATGAGATCAACACACATGTTCATGGATTGGAATAACCAATGACACCTAAAACATGTGGCGTTTCTATTGGTGGGTCTATCCTCGTGATCTCACCTACTAGAGATCACCAAGTACAAACTTCATGAGAATAAGTCACAATGCTTAAGATCCCCCAACACCTAATAGTCATACATTAACTATTTATATCAAGTATGATATATCTATACTATAGGAAAAATGTTTAAGATTAATTTAATAGTATCTATAGGTTATCATTATAGCCTAGGAACTGGTATAGCCTTTTATATGAAAAATAATCTATGGATGTTTCCATATAAATAGTGGGTGTAGGAATATCAACACTATCATGGTAAGAGTACATCATATATAACTCATTGTGTTCATGATATGGTAATCAAAATTAATTTTTAAGTTGGGTCTAAAGAACCCACTATTACAACACTCCCACTTTTACTATATCCAACATGCTAACTAACCTTGCTAGCATTCACATGATAAGATCATTCTTCTGTTAAGTTTATGGATTTATTCATGGACCTTCCATGTCTCTGTTGTATGGTTATTTTCTATCTGTCACTTCAACTCCCTGAGTAATACTCCTTATGAGATTATATCCTTGAGTGTATTCCTTTTTTCTATTGTTAAAACCTGAAATCTCAGCATATATTAGTATTTGAATTTTCATAATTTTTATTATGATAAAACTTTACTTACTAGGTTATATTCCAAGAACTGGAAAAAATCATTGAATATTATACACTTCTTATTTAGCTTCTTCAGAAGCCACAATGCACTCAGTATTTGTAGACATGGCTACCACTAGATTAAATGAGATTCTCATGCTCATTACTTTATCTTAACTGCAATATTAGATCATTTAAATATAAAGGAATACTAGTATGTGTCCCCTTATAACTATTATCCTTTACTCTCTATATACCAGGTATATATCCTTTATACTTCCTTAAGTACAATTGGATAGTTCTGACTGCTTTCCATGCAGTTCTCTTGGACATAGCTAATATTTTCCTACCATAAATTATATGTTGGAAATATTATTTCATGTAAATATCATGTAATAGGTCATTGATCCATCACATAAGTATATATAATTCAACTCACCACATTAATTTCTTATTATATCTTATACATGTCTTCTTAGAGAGATTTATGCTATGTGACATTAGTAAAAATACTCTCTCAAATTGTTCTAACTTTTATTTTTCAATACCTTGTTAGTGTATGTACCATTGACTAGGTATAATCAACCATCAGATCTACCATATTAGATCTTGTTACCTAGAAATTTGGTTTCTACTTTAAGTTAATCTCCACATAGTTACTTTTATCTTGGTCTTAACTAACTGTAAGACCAGTAGTTTTTTTTCATTTTTATCAAATATATTTTACTTGGAAAACAATGGTGCTCCCACTAATCTCTTGAAGACACATGGAAAAAATTATTCCAAATGGATATTTTATGATATTATCAATTACTTTAATCATAAACTATATTTCAATCCCTTTCACTATTTATTATCATTCTATAGTGTTACCACCCATTTTTGTTGCATTTTATAGACATATTCCAAGATTAGTGGTCTTGAAATCCAATTCCCAATATAATGATCATAGAAAGTAGTTATGATAAGGAAAATTCTAATGGATTTAAGCATGATAACTTGGTATAATAAATCACGCCTTATTGGTACCATGCTTGTACCACCCATGTAACGTCTCACTTGAATACCCACAATAGTATTCCAAATAATATTCCCATGTACTTAAATACATGAAATCCATTATTGAATTTTAATTGATCTTATCGATATTGGATTATTATATTTTACTTATTACTTATAGGATTCATTTTTTTCAATGAATAGTGTATCATTTTCCATGATGAATACAAAATTTTCACCATGGTTTTATCCTTCCTACGTAGTATATGTCTCTAAAACAATCCTTTTCCACATACACTAGTGGAAATTGTTCCTATTTCAACTATTTTTTCATCTACGGTGTTGACTAGATCCAATTCATTATTTCTCCCACTATATTGAATAGATACATTCAACAATTTATAGAAATATAGTTTATAAATTGACTATTACTTGTTTATATCTTGGGGTTATCTATAATATCTTAGAAACCTTTAGGATAATTACATTATATGTACATAGTGTCTTTTTAATGCAAGTTTGTTTACATCCTAACAAACTCTTTGCATATAAATACATGTTCTAATTACATAATGGATTTATATAACTCGTATGATTTTCATTATTCATTATAGTTAACATATGGTTATGGGATAACGATGCTATTTGCGAAACATGTCTTGAAATATAATAGAAGTATCTGCAATGCTTATTATTTCAACATTGATGATCCTTTTACTTACATCACGACTCTGATGTGTATAATAAAAATTTCATTTATGAATTAATCCAAGCAAAATTATATTGATTAATGTTAACATGTAATACTCACCATCTATCCTCATTATTATCATCAATGGATTTGATATTGATAAGTTTATGCGTGTTTAGGAATTACTCCATGCTACATTATAATGATCGATGAATTCTTGGTCAAGATATTCTTTGACTCACAAGCCTAAAGCAGCTCATATCTTCTAACCATGCATATTTCATACTTCAATTTTACATTATTTAAAATTATTAAAGTATGTCATGAAGTATATAATTTTACCTCTATCTTTCCTTGAAGAACAAATTCCAAAAGCTTTGCGGCCTGCCTTTATTTCTAAATGTTTCCTTGCCCAAAACTAAATAAGTACATAAGTGTGTAGATAATACCTAAGGTATTTAACTCCAATGAGTTTAAACCCTTACTGGGTATATCCTTTATAACTAATTATTTTTTCATGAAAAATTATTATATTTTCACAACTGGGTATATAAGTCTTACATTTTATATTCATCATGTATTGCCAATGATTCAAGCATTACGGAACTGTTGGTTGAGTATTAAACACCACAAAAAATATTTATTCCAAAACTAGAATAATGTATCCTTGTTTCCAATGTATATGTGTGATTAATGTTTTGGTAATACTTAAAAAAATTCAACTAGAACCATTTACTTGGAAATTAGAAGTTGTATGCTTCTCACCATTGACTTAGGAATCATCCTTTCCTAGCCACTTGGAGAACACACCTTACTTATTATAATGTTTCTTTTCTTACTAAATTACTGTATTTCAATACACATATGTGATAGGAATATTGTACTTAATACCCAAGTATTATAACATGAATATACCTAAAGAAGAAGTGATTATTTACTTATTTAATTCAGTTCATAACATTTAAACTCCCATATACTTTTACTAATAAAATAACCTCATGTATGATAACCAACCTCTTTTCATTAAAAGATGTTGCAAAGGTTACTTTGGAATTACACTTTAAATTTTACTTTTCACCTTGTCTTTAATATTGTTCATTGTAAGAACTAATACTTTCTTTAAGTTCTTATTTACTTGGTGAACTCTACATAAAATGTAATGAAGCATTTTCTCTATATTGTTCTTTTGAAATCTAAAAGGAAACCAGAGTAAATGGGAAATAAAGATACAATAATGAGATATATTGAAATATTGTAATCCATTTTCATATTTACATGTATCCATTGCAATCATCAGTCCATTCATATCTTGCTTCACTTTCTCCTTCAAATCTTCTTAGAGATGAGACAACATGTGAAATCATCCATGTCCTGATGTAGTATTCACAACTTAAATCAGATTTTGATGATACCATTATGATGTAAACATAAAATTCATAATACATGAGTCTATTTTGAGGATTTTTCTTACCCTGACATCCTGAGGAGTCTTAACAAGTATTGGAGACACTAACACCTCAAATTTTTGATATCACAGTACTTTTCACAAGCACTTGTACTACTCTTGGAAATTTGTTCCAGTTTGGACATTTTCTTCGTCCAATATTATAAATCATAGTGTGTTTTGGGTATTACATGGCATTTTATACAAAAAAACTAGCATATTAGAACTTTTATCTTGATTACTAATTAGACATTACAGAATAGTTTAATCATTGAATGTCTCCAACTATTTTATCGAACTCTAGTAGCCCTCGCTACTAGAATTGGAACACTTTGTCACTTGAGTATTATAGTGGAAAGTATCCTTGAAAACTCACCTCATATTCAATAATATTTGGATACATCACTACTCAGAGAGTTTTAAAGTAGGTGTTTGATTGGCCAGTCACATTAACTCACAACTCCTTAATCTGTTGAGTGAAGTCTCAACTTATGAAAACTTGACTTACTCAACACTTTTCCTCTAAAGATGAAAAAAGCTAGATTTTTCTACTTTTTTTATTTTTAGTTAATTAAACACAATAATCTCATAAGAACTACCCAGTAGTAGGAGGCACCCAAAATTTTGGCTGATAAGCACCCTGTACATCTGGTTTTGTTCAAATTTAAGTGAATAAAGGTGTTTACAGCTTAATATTTCATTGAGGGGTTTTTAATATTTTCAAATAATTTAATCCATTTATATTACATAAGTTCATGATATGTTTTCACACTCAAAACTAAACATGAATTGATATAATAAATTTATTATGACTTTATTCATTTTCTATTTATTATTTTATGTGTTTCTCATTGACATTAAAATACATAAAATAATAAACAATTCATAAATGAAAAAAAAATTATCTGACTAGTCTTGAAAATATTATATTCATTGATCCATTTAAACTTAGTGGATCAACTATGACCTAGGAGGATCATACCTGAGTTGGATCTTGACTCATTATACAGCTTTCCCCTGGTCCAGTGTTTTCACTTCTTGATTGGTATACCACCTCATCTTCATGTGGTCTACATCTTATATTGTCATAGTTTATAAATCAAATTTACTCACACATAGAGGAGTGGGTCTCCAAAAGTGAAATGTACATATATAAATAAAATTGATGGAAAAATAGACCCTTATACTTATTAAATGATAAAGGATGATGTGAATGCTATCTCAAAACTAATTAAATATTAAAATCACCAAACACAATTGTAATAAATAATTAAACAAAATAAAACCAGACATGTAAGGTTGGTCACTGCTCAAGACCAATCTATGGGTAAATTTAAAAAGCATGATAAAATTAAAATGCAATAAATTTAAGTTTCATAAATTTAATAAATTAAATGATTTACTTTAAATTTAAATAATTTAATTCATTTGGTACCATAATTAATTTAGTTTTTATTACAAAAATTAAATTAATCCATAAATTTAATTTTATTCCAAAAATAACTTAATTTTTCAAATAATAAAATCATTGTTATTTATAATCCAAAAATAATAATAAATTAATTTTTGGTTATATTAAAAAAATTCTCAAGCCGAGAAACCTTTCCCATGCCCATTACAGGTCAGTCCAAACCAACTTAGACCCATTCTGAGCCTGGAAAAACCTGTGCAAGGACATTTCTGGTCTGACAGGCTCGTGCAGGGTGGTTCTGAGTCTAGCCAAAATGACATAATCTGTTCCGGGTCGAACTAACCCAGTTTTGTCACAGGTTGCCCGATTTGGGCAATGAAAACTATGGTAGGAGGGTTCACCATGACATAGGGGATTTCTGGTCACTACAGTAGTGGGTGTCAGTCACATATAGGGTGGAAGAGGCCAAAGACGATAGAGTTACAGTAGGCAGTTTTGACAATGATCGGTATCGCATGGGTGAGGGTAGTGGTGGTGCCGAGTTGTGTGAAAAGGTGGCACTCAGGAGGTTCACTGGTGGATAGAAGCATGGTAGATGCATTCAAGGATGGTGGTGGCACACAAGGTCATACTGGTGAGCTGGGAGATGTTTGAGGTTGTGACTGGTTGTCCCGGTAGTTGATGAGGGTGGAGGAGGAGGTGTTGGTGGCTGGTGGTGGTTCGGTCGTGAGGAGGCACGGTAGGGCATCCTTGAAGGAGACTTGCAATAGGGGTGTACCACCCCATTCACAAAGTTTTTTTAAGACTTTTTTTTGTTGCAGCTAAACCCGCCACCCCTTCAGATTAGAGTTTAGGTCACTGTTTTTTTATTGACCTGCCATTGAAGTCTATCCCAACCCCTATTTAAAAATAGTTTTATGTGATGAGAATTATTGATATTTGACCCACCTCAAAAAATATCCATACTACATGTAGGCTTTATTATTATTTTTAATTATTAAAATTCCACAAATTTCTGGAATAAAACACCCAGTCAGAATTCACTATTCCGACCATTGAAATTTTGGCCAGTGTTTGGGTTCACTATAAAACCCCACTATCAAATTCTTCGAGTATAAATTTTCATATATTTATATGTTTGTTTATTCTTCAAAATTAATATTTTCACCATTGATTTCAATTTGTATTAAATTTTTTGGAAGGATGTAACTTCTATGTCTGAAATCGGATTGATGTGTGGTTTGTTCCATTGGGACTGAATTAAATCCCTACACTTAATTTAAGGAAAATCAATATTTTCTTAGCTTAGAAAATCTATTCAATCCCTATAATACCAATTAATGGTACTGGGGTGCACATTGGAAGCTGGTGGGCTAGGGATTTAAAAAATTTCATCATCGGGTGATGAAACTATGTCGACTCTGATGATATGAGCCCTAGTAAAGGTATGAGGATCTCACATGAATTTATTAAGAACAAAATTAAAACATATTGAATACTTAATTAAGATCAAAGAGTGATCAATTGCAGCTCATCACCGGTGATCATTTCTTGAAATATATGAGGTCGAGCCCCTCTAGATCATCCACACATGCTTCAAGATTCTATGAAGACATTGATCATCGAATTCCTAGTGCTAGCACAGAGCTCCAATGATTCCTTTGACATCATTATCATCACCATAATCTCATCCATTTGATCTGAAAAGGTGTTCTTAGATCAATTTATCATATGGGGCCTTTCTCTCTCTAGGATTTGGGAAGAAGAGAGATAAGGTCTCAAAAAATGAGCAGTGAATAGTACTCATCATGAGATCCTCCTCATCCTTTTATAATGAGTCTCTAAATACTCAATTAAGGCTCCCCAACCCCCTTGGATATGGATTTCCCACTAAATAAGTTATAAATGACTTCTTATGAGTGACTTACTGAGTCGTAAATATGATTTATATTTTTATCACTTACATTTAATATAATATATATATTAAACCATAAAACTGAGTCATTAACTCAACTTTTCATTCCCACAAATATTAAATGAACCTTAAATATTAAAATAATATTTTTTCATTAAAATTTTTCCCATTTATTTACTTTAATACTTGTAAGTACATTTAATAAATAAATTCAATACTAATTATTCTAAACTCAAATAATATTAATTTCTTTATACCTTGGTGATCATATATCATTAAACATATCCTGAACCCCATGGTTGGGGCCACCATGTCATATTCTCTTATTCATCAAAATAGGGTGGACTCTTGAATATGCTATTGTATGTGATCCTCTAGGACCTTACCTAGATAGTAGTAAATACTATTCATAGACCATAAGCGGAGTCTAGCAACCCATAAAGACCCCTAAAGAGATAAGGAGTGACTATAGAAACAACAACCTTAGTAAGAACACTCACTATGTAATATAATATATTTGTCTCGTGATATCTCATAAAGAAGGATGCAGACTTGTGCCATCATCATTTCCTTTATTTATTATTTATTGAACTTACTATATAGACTTACCTTCTTCTAACATGGTCATAGATTTAATAAAGATACTATCATCCTGATCAATTAGGATTAAGATATCACTTCCTCAACTCGGAAGTGACAAATTCTATCTTGATCATTCAACCAATACCATAACACCAATGATTCACCTAATAAAAGATACCTCTCCACAGCTTTAATGTCATGGTTTTTCCTTCCATCAAAGTATGTGATTAAAATGGTACCCATTGATAATGATCTCAAGTCCGGAGAACAATACACATGTTCATAGATAGGAACAACCAATGACACTTGAAACATGTGGTGTTCCTATTGGAAGGTTTATCCTCATGATCTCACCTACTATAGAGCATAAGTGAAAACTTAAGGAGAATAAGTCTCAATTATTATAATCCCTCATCACTTGAAAGTCATACATCAACTATGTCTAGTCAGTATGATGTATCTAGAACATAAGACATATGTTTATGATTAATGTCACAGTATCTCAAGGTTCTCATTATAGTATAGGAACTACTATAACCTTTTGATATGATAAATAATCTATGGAAATTTCTATGTAAATAAAGGATAAAAAATATAAACACTATCATGGTAAGAGTAAATCATACACAACTCACTATATGCATGGTGTGGTAATGAAAATTACTATTTAAGTTGGGTCTAGGATGCCCACTATTACAATAAAAAACACTACATAGTTTCTAATAAAATTTTCTATTTTTATTCTATCAATGGTTGCGAATATTTTTATAGACCATTATATTCTTTCCAAGATAAAAGTGGCATGATCCATAAAACTTCATGTTCAGATACACGTTAATAAAATGGTGTTTTTGAATGTAAGAACCACCATATGTTAGAAGCTTCTTATGAACCTTTATTTCAAATGAAATTTGTGATATTTTTTGGGAAGATTCCATTATCACATCCATAGGTCTTATCAACAAACTCTCACTACCTATTATTTAGGTGGAGACTCCATTCCATTATTTGTTTTCAATAACACCATCTCATTTGTTTCCCCTTTGTATGTTTGTTTGTGTGTGTTATATTCAAGATAATCACCCTAGATTTCTAAGTTTGATGTATGAACTCTCATATGCATCTTTATAAGTTATTCTCAGACTCAACATGGATATTTCTACAACTCTCCATATTTTTTTCATTATGTTGTCTCATTTTATGTTTTCTTTGTTGAATCCTCAATATTTTCAATTATTGACTTCCCAACATCACCTATTTTTCTTGATTCTGAGTTTACTTTACCATATTCTCTTGATCCACCACCACCACCATCACTTCCTAGTAATGATTTTAGATTATGATTTGGCTATATTTATACCCACTGACCACTCATTTTTTCTACCCTAGGGCCTCATTTTGTTACTGTACTTGATGAATCACCTTCTCGGACCTTCGTTGTCAGAGTTACCTATTTCCCTTCAAAAAGGTTCACACTCATGTAAATGTAATATCATTTCCTCTAATTCTTATAAATATTTATCTACAGCTACTTCTTAGGTTATTATAACACTAGATATTCACTCAACACTATGCACCATCTCTAAGGCAAAATTTCATCCCATCTAGTTAAATTCTTTATATGATGAACTTCATTCCTTAAATGTCAACCATACTTAGGGTCATATCCATCTCCATTTGGGTAAAAATTTTGTATATTATAGGTGAATCCACATAGTATATGTTAATGTTGATGGCTCTTTTAATCATATCAAATTTTAACTTGTTTCTGAAATTCCAAAGGATTTAATAACAACATAGAAGGGGGTTGAATTAGTTTTTATTTTTTATAAGTTTAAATAATTTTCAAAACATAACCCTTTGAACCTATTAATATTTATTTCCTTATCAAATTTTAGAAAATACACGTGGATAAAAAATTAGGAAATCAAGAAAAACACACAAGATTTACAAGGTTCATCCATAGTGTGAGAACCTACATCCTTTCCATAGAAACTCCATTAGGTCTATAGAAATACACTATTATGAAGAAGTGAATATAACTTATGCCAACTCTCGTTAAAAATATTCTATCACCCTATAGGAATTATTATACTGACTCCCATTATTTTACATTGTTTTCTTATAAAACAATTGTGCCAAACAAAATAATAAATACTTTGTTGAAACTGTTCCACAATCGCTCAGTCTAAATCCTCAGTCTGGTTTGGATGGATCCAATTTTATCAATCTGATGACTTCGGATCTTATTCTCTCAATGTGATGATTTTGGATCTGATTCTCTCAATATGATGAGTCTGGATCCAATTATCTCAATAAAATCAATCTAAATACAATTTTATCAATATGATGAGTCTGGATCTAATTCTCTAAATATGATGGACTCAATACGATGAACCCATTCTCAATCTACAAAAGTCAAAATATGCTCAAATGCTCAATGTGATCTTCTTTGGTTAGATTGACTCAATCCAATTGTCTGAATATGATCTTCTCAATATGATATTCCTCAATCCGGTAAATGAACATTCAACTCTCTGATCCTCCACACAAGATCTTTGGTCAGCAATGAATTTCACTTAATTTCTTCAGTGCTCTACCATTTCTACTTGTGTGAAAGTTCACACATGAACAAATGATCTGAGAAAGTCTTTATAGGTGACTTAGAAAAAAAATGTGGGAAACTTGACAACTTTCCCTACTTCCTCAAATTTTAAACACTCTAAAAATATCTTACATTTAAAACTTCAACTTTGAATTATTAAAACCTCATTAGATTTCTCCAAGATTTATGAAAAATTGAATTTAAAGTTTTACCTCATCAAATATTAATAAAACATCTAAAATTTTCTTTTTGAGTCTTTTTTATAATTAGCTCAATACAATTTCTATTTATTTCTTAGTGAATTTTATTTTTGTTTCTTTCTTAGTGAATTCGAATTTTGTTTCTTTCTTATTGAATCCAATTTCTATTTCTTTCTCAGTGAATCCTAATTTCATTTCTTTCTTAGTTCATTATGATTCTCATTTCCTCTTCATCTCATTATGATGGAATTCTCATTATGATGGAAACCCCATTACGATGAATTTACCATTATGATGTAAATTCTTATTCTGATGGAAATATTGTTATGATGAAAATCCCATTACGATGGAATTCCCATTATGGCGAAATTTCCCATTCCGATGGAAATATCATTATGATGGAATTCTTCACTATGTAATTTTGAATTTCTTCAAACCCCTCCACAATTTATTTAAAAGATTTTATCATGAAAGTTTTCATGATTTATGATAACTTCTTAATCAGTAAAGAATCTTTAGATTTTTTTTAGAAAATATGAAAACTTTCTAACTCTTTACTTATGAATCTTCTTTCAAAAATCTTTAGCAACAAAACAACTTCTTCACTCATCAAATTCTTTCTTTCTCTGATTACGAAAAAGGAAAAATTCCAAAAAAACAAAAATTTATGACTCCAATTCTTTTGGATATGATGATATAAATATGATGCATATGGATCTAATTCTTGGATAACAAAAACATTCTTATACAAAAAAATGTTAGTTGTTAACAAATACAAAAGTTTGTTAAAAAAACAACACAAAGTTTCTTCAGTTTCCAAGGGTTATATGTGGATGTATGGAATTGTTTTTACACCATTTCTCTAGGGGAATATGAAATCATTTCACTTACTTATCTATCTTGTTTACACTTATCACTAGCATCTTCCTCAATTGTATATTTTGAATATATACTTCTATTGATAAAGAATTTTACATGAATCAACCATTAGGTTTTTTTATAAGGGGGAGTCCTTTGAGGTTTATCTCCTTCATAAATCATTATATAGACTAAAGTTGTTATCCCATTCTTGGTTTGGATGCTTCTACACCATTTTTATTAGCTTTAGAATATATAAAATTATAAAGGATTCCAATATTTTCTATCATCAATCTATAGTATGCAACATTCTTTTGGCAGACTATATAGATGAAATTGTTATCAATGGCAGTGATAATGCTAAAATTGGTTTACTAAAACCTTTAATTAATCATAATTTTCTTAAAAAATATTTAATTTCACTACAATATTTCTTAGAAATTAAGGTTTACATATGTATTAAAGGGATTTTTCTATTTTTTATAAAGTATTTTCTTGATCTACTGCAGAAGACTACATGACTTGAGATAACTTGGTTAACTCACCCCTAGAACCTAGAGAGAATACACTTAAAACTGATAGTGAAATGTTCTCATTACCTAAAAAGGTATAGGAGATTTTTGGGAAGCTTAACCATTGTATGATGACTTTAACTAACATTAATTTTGTAGTTTTCAAGGTGGGACAATTTATGGAATCCCCAATAAAAATGTAATGGGAGGTTATTCTTAATATTATTAAATATATTAAAAAGGAATTAGGTTTAGTTATTATATATTATGATCATAGGCATATAGAAATTGAGGAATTTTTTATGCAAATTGTGAAGGATTCCCCTCTTTTGGGAGATCTACCTTTAGTTTTTTCAGTATTTATTGGATGAAATTTGATCTCATGGATAAGCAAGAAGCAGACAGTTATCTCTTGATAAAGTGTAGAACCAGCATATCATACTATGACACATATGAATATAAAGATTACTTTGGAACAATGGATACTGCAGGAGATCATGTATACTATCATGAACCTAGAACATATTGTGATGTTGTTGACCTGGTTCACTCAAAAGTAACTGAACTAGAGGGACATGTTCCCTCAAGTGTATATCCTCGTACACCAGAGTTTTCCAACTAGCAGTGAGGGTATAATGGTCATATAGTGGGGAGACTATAACCTCTAAATCAATACATAATAAATGAAATGAACAAAAGAAAAATAATAATAATGATAACTGATAACATAGAAAGTGTAAATAAGAACCAAAAATATAATAATGTATGATTATATATATACAAGGTGGTCAATAGGTATAACAGGTGATACACAAACAGTATGGCTTATAAAATATACATAAATAATGAAGTCAACCTAAATCCTATGGTAAAACTGAGTATGTTCTTAGTCGACAAATCTCATGAAAGGTCATAACCCAAGAAAATTAATAGCAATTAGTCACGATCCAAATTCCTAACTTTCATTTATGATATCTTATTTAGTGCCAAGAAGTGTCCCAAATAATTTTTGAGTAAAAATTAGTAGGCTACCACTAATAGTGTCTAATGCATTTCTAGTCCATGAGTATAAAACATAATAGTGTATAGTATTTAAATAAGAAATCAATAAAGTGGATATGGATCAAGGAATACCACATGTTTTAGCCTAACCCAATTTTCTCTTATCATGAATATATTCCATCCATCTAAGATAAAGAAAAAGAGGAGAATCCACAAAATAATTTTAGGCATTCCCACGCAACAAAACCATGCAAATCTAAGAAATTTGTTAAGGGATTATATATGTGGAACCAGAAATCCATACCATGGTGATGAAGACATAGTGTATAGCTCTAGATAATAATTTTAGGATTCAACCCTCAGCATTAAACTTTCTAAAGGGGGATCTAATTGAACCCCAGGAGAAAGTTCTTGGTAATTTTGGTAAAGAGATTGATTTGGATCTAAGGAGTTAATCAAATGAATTATGTGAGTGAGGGAATCAAGAAAAATAGGGGAGATCATCCCATGCATTATAATGTTTTATCCAGGTGAATCCATGATGTTGGGACAAAGAATTCAAAAATATAAGACATTAAATGGATCTAAGGTATAATTTACCCTATCATTCTCATCAATGAATCATGTGGCATCCATTGGTTTTTTGCTTCTAATTACACTCTATAATCCATGGATTACCCATGGTAGGCCTCACTTTTAATACATAAACATTTCATTATATTAATAAGGATCACATGGAAATAGTCAATTAAGAGGTAAAATAAGTTTAATAAAGGCAATCATGCATCATGGATTAAGGAAATTCTTTTAAAGTATACTCAAGAATCCATTAATGATTAACCCATTAGATTTTATATTCCTATTTCGAAAATTATCCATTTAATTAAGGGTAACACAACTCACTAACACTATTTCCTTAATTTACTTCAAGGCATCAAAAAGGATCAACATCACTTTATCAACCTTATAACATAAACACTAGATTTTTAAAAGTTACCATTTTATTACCTAGAACCCATTAGCATCCTAAGTCTAAGGAACATATGGTTATTAGGTCCATGTTCTGGGAAAAGGCATCCCAAGTAAGCTAGGTTCAAATAATATATCATGTATCACATGGTTATCCCTTTACTTTCATGTCATTCATACAAAAAGTTCAACTAAATCATTTAGCAGTTAATTAAGGAAATGGAGTCATGATCTTGAAAATAACCTTGGTTCATTTGTGTGATGTGATATGTTTTAAATTTCTAATCCTTAAGTTGATAGATAGTGAGACTAAATGGTGTTCTCTTTTTGTTATAGAGAATGGCACCAGGTAAGTGTCGTAGAAACCAAACGGAAGAGGATACTAAGAATGTGGTTTCACTTGAGCCACATGTGAACCAAAAGTTGGTTCAGAGTATTGTCTAGGATTTTTAGGCCATGGATAGATGGAATATAAGAATGAACTAAGGAAAGTAGATCATTCTATTTAGTTCCAAAAGTAGAATCTACCCATCTTTTTGGGTGATTCGGAACTGAAAAAAGAATAACTCTGGTTGAATAGAATGAATTTAATCTTCAATTTCCTTGGGACACTAGCTGGGATGAAGGTGAAGTTGGAAACGTATATGTTGGAGGATCTATCATGCTAGTGGTGGGATTTAGCAGTTCATGCTAAATTAGACCAAGACAATTCATGGGAGGATTTTGAAGAATTGATCAATAAACAATTATATTCTCACACATTCAAATTTTCTAGAATGATGAATTTATTCAGTTTAAAGAAGGATAATCTCTTGGTAACAGAGTATGACGCCAAATTTATGAATTTAGTCTGATTTTCACTGGAAATTGCTACAAGTGCATCCTTGAAGGCACATATTTTTTAATCAGGGTTGAAACCATAAATTATATCATAGATATTGTACTTTGTATAAAGATTTATATAGATATGGTCAATAGAGAGACAGTGGAAGAAAGATATATCTCAAGTATTGTGGGTATAGGAATCATGATGATACCTATGGGAATTGGTGGGAACTCTAATGCTGAGAATAAGAAAAAAAAGGAAACATGTTTCCAAGGTGACGATATGACTTAGAATCAGACAGTGGGATCAGTGAATCTCCCTCCTAAACCAAACAGTAAGACTGGATGCCTAAAGTGTGTTTCTTTTTTAGAATATGAAATGATATTGTATGACACCACCTAGAGAATGTCACAATTGCAACCAGATAGTAAATATTCAGTGTTATTCTCACAGTGCTCCAAAGTTGGATTCTAGGGACACATCTCGTGCTTCTCAGGAATAATATGATTCAATGAGATGATTGTAGAAGAATAGATCTCATAAGTAGAACCAAGCAATCTATACTGATTCTAGAAATATCATGACTTCTAAACTAGTGCAATCTCGATAGGATAATAAATATCAAGGTGCAACGATTAAGCAATTATATGGAGCTGATAAAATGATAGTGGATGATCAATTTGGACCTTTTATGGTGAGAGGTATGATTATTTTTAATTTTAACCTCATGCAGTCAATATTTGATATAGGTTTATCCCATTCATTTATTGATCCATGTGTTGTTTATATTTTGGGTTTTCATATTGATATGATGCCTTCTATTTTGAAACTTTAAACTCATATTGGGTAAAGAGAATGTTGATCCTTTATGTGAAAATCATGTTCTATAGATATTTATAGGGATGAATTTATTTGGTATTTATCTATGATTTATATGGATATATATGACATAATCATGGGTATGGATTGGTTGACAATGTTCAAATCTCACATCGACTGTTATACCCAAAGGTTCAGTTTTACAGTTAATGATGGCATCAATAACCTCTTTCAATGATATTGAAATGTGAAAGCAAGTGGAGAAAGATTGTTAGCACCAGCATTTGGAACTATCTCATACTAGTTGGTAGATTTGACCTTAGCATCGATAAATGATATCAGAAATAGCAGTTTTCTAAAAAATGTTTATCTATTTTCTAATTTTTTTCCTAAAACAATTCAGGGTTTCCACCCATAAGAGAAGTGGAGTTTATGATTTATCTCTTACTAGGTACCAGTCTTATCACACTTTTTTCCCATTGAATGGAACTAATGGAATTAATGGAATTTAAATTCTATTTGGACTAACTAAAAAGAAAAGGGTTAATTTAGCCTAGTACCCCTTTATGGGTAGCATTAGTTTTGTTTGTGAAAAGGTTAGATAGAACTCTTCGGCTATGTATGGATTATCATAAGCTTGACCAAGTTATGAAAATGTATTGATATCCAATCCCACACATTAATTATTTATTTAAGAAATTGAGGAGAGCCTAGTGGTTATCTAAAATTGACTTATGTTCAGGATATCACCAACTATAGGTTTGGAAGGAGGATATTCTAAAGACAGCTTTCAGAAGTAGATATGGCCATTAAGAGTATGTGGTTATACCTTTTGGACTTACAAAAGAACCATTTTTCTTTATAAAATTTATGAATTAGATATTTCAAAGGTATCTAGACTATTTTGTGGTTGTTTTCCCTGATGATATACTATTGTATTCTAGGACAAAGGTTGAACATGAGAAATACTTGGAAATAGTATTGGGTATCTTTTGGGATCATCGTCTTTATTACAAGCTTTCAAAGTGTGATTTTTAGATAAAATTGGTATGTTTAATTGTCCATGTCATCTACAAAAAAGTTTTTTGTAGATATAGAAAATTTATAGGTTGTAATATCTTGGAAACCACAAAATAATGTCTTTGAGATACATGTTTTTCATGTCATGGTTGGTTATTACAGACATTTTTTGTTATTTTTCATGACTATCTTCACCAATGAAAGATTAAATAAGGAATAATATTACATTCTAATCTAATGATGAATGTCAAAAGTATTTTTAAGAGATTAAAGTTCACCTTACGTCATAACTGATCTTGATATTTCCAGAATCATGACAAGGTTATGTGGTGTATCGTGATGCTTTGGGATCTGATTTGGGGTGTGTTCTCATGCAGGGAGATCATGTTGTTGCTTATGGATTAAGGAAGTTATAGTTTCATGAGAAAAATTTCCCAACACCTTATTTGGAATTATCTATGGTCTTCCATGATTTGAATACTTGGTGTCATTACCTATTTGGTGAGAAATTTACAGTGTTTACAGATCATAAGAGCTTGAAACACATTTTCTCACAAAGATATTAAAACTTAATACAAAGAATATGGATGGAGTATCTTCAAATTTTTGACTTTTAATTAATGTATACACTGGGGAAAGGGAACTCTATGGAGGATTCATTAATAAGAAAGTCATATAGTCAGTTGGGGAAAGAGGTTCCAGATCAATGACATTCGGTGTCAATGATAGCCAACATGCACTTGGATTGTGAAGACCGAGGTAGTGTTGTGGTTTTCTTTCTAGTTTATTTTGTTCCTAATTTGGTTGAAAGGGTTAAAGAGGCATAAACATCTGATTCAGAATATCTTTTTATGAGTTCAAAAATCAATGGTGGGGAGACCATTAAGGGATGGAAGATTTATGGAAGATCAGTTGTGTGGTTTCAAGATCAAATGTTCATATATTCTACTTTCCAGGAATAACTTCTTTATTCGTACCACCATTCGACATGTTTTTTCAATCTTAGAATACAAAATATGTATAAGGCACTAAAAGAACAAACTTTTTGGGTTGGAATGAAAAGGGAAGTGGTCAAAAAAATTCAAGATGCCTCACATGTTAGAAGGTAAAAGTGGAACGCCAATGACCAGTGGGCATGGTGTAGTCTTTAACTATTCCTCTTTGGAAATGGGAGAATATATTTGTGGATTTTGTGATAGGACTACCAAGAATGTTTTGGAAACACAATGTCATATGGGTGATATTGGATCGTCTTATAAATTTGGGTCATTTTATCTCTATCTGTGAATCTCATATGGTGAAGGACTTGTCCAAAATCTATATCTAAGAAGTTGTTAAGAGGCATAGTGTTCTAATCTCAATTGTATAAAACTGGGATCCAAGGTTTACATCTCATTTTTGGAAAACCTTGTAGAAATACCTTGGGAATCAGTTGAATATTATCACAATGTATCATCCTCAAATGTATGGACAATCTAAAAGGATGATACAAACTTTGGAAGATATTCTTAGGGATTTTGTAATGGATTTTGGTAGATCATGGGAGGCACACATATCATTAGTGGAGTTCTCATATAACAATAGTTATCAATCCTCGATACATATGGATCCTTTTGAAGAATTATATGAGTTTCCTTATCATTATCCACTTTATTGGGTGGAAACATGTGAGACTTCACTAGTTGGACCAATCCTTGTGTACGATAAAATGAAGAAGATACAGCTGATCAAAAAAATGATATAGATAGCATAGATTCATTAGAAATCATATGCAGATCATCATTGATGACCATTTTCATTTGAGGTGAGTGATTATGTGTTCTTTATAATCTCTCCAAGGCTTGGGAATTGTCTTTTTGGTAGAAATGAAATTTATCTCCTCGATACTTAGGCCCTTTTGAGATACTTGAACAGATTGGTGAGGTGGCATATCGGTTGTCTTTGCCACCAAATTTCAGTACAGTTTAGTGCATAATGTGTTTCTTGTATCTCAATTGAAGAAGTGCCAACCTGATTTTGACCATGTGATTCGATGGGATCATGTTGACCTAGAGATGGATGCTACGTTGCCTCATCTTCCAGTGTAGATTATAGATAGGAAATAGAAAGTCTTTCATGGGAAAAACATTGATCTAGTGTGGTTTTTGTGGCAACATGGTCAGATTTAGGAGGAAACCTAAGAGGGTGAAAAGTAAATGTTGGATCATTAGTTGGAAATCTTCCAAGGTAATGAGATTTTTTTACTTTCTGAGTATAGAAAGACCAATTGTGGGGATAATGTAGCACCCCCATTTTTAGTTACTTGACCCTTTATTTATGTATTTTAAGTATATAAAGTGATTAATTTATGTTTTGGGGGATTTAGAGGATTTTTGGTGTGTTTTTATGTATTTTATGGAGATGAATGGTTTGATCACAGTTAGTAGAAACCGTGAAACAACTTCAAGAATATGTGAAAATGAAATAATAGGCACTAGGTAACTACACAGTTAGGTGCACGATTTGGCCAAACTATACACTTACCCTGAAGAAACTATGAAAGGTTGGATAGTGGGGAATAGCATGGTTGGCACATGGATTTTCTAACCATGCGAGCAAACCGTGCAATATATTTTTGGAGGTAGTGGATCATGTATGGTTAGTGCATGGTTTGCCTAATCGTGTGCCCTAACCCTACACCATGAAAAGTTAGAACTGAAAATAATGGATCTCACTCGTTTTATCCCTTTAATACCTTGTTTTCCCCTAAAAATTTTACAACCTAGATTCCTCTTCCTCCTAAGGATTTGGATACATTTTCTTTTGATCCGATATTGATTCCTAGGAGAATATAAGTGCGTTGGAGGCCCGGATTCATCGTTAAGTGCTCGTTCTTCATAGTTTTCCTTATATTTCTTCTTCTTCCATCTCTTAGAATCATGGTTCTCATCCTTTGGGGATAAATCCACATCATTTTATTTCAATAATGATGATATATGTTTGTTTTAATTGAAGGTAACAAGATCTAAGGTTGTTTTTAATATTTTCAATCCATTTTTTTGGAATTTTGTGTCATTCTTTGGTTTCATCAATGTTTTCAAGGTAGGTGGACTTACTCTCGACTCCTCCTAATTATAACTTGAAGGGTTCATTTCAAAGTGATTTAATTTATTGAAATATATTGTGAAATTTTTGTGTAATTCTTGATGGAAACCCTATTTATTTATGGGTTTGTAAAATGGTGGAAATTGGATGGTTTTGAGTAAAACCTTATGATGTTGATTTTAAAAATGGTGGTTTTAAAATTATGAATTTTGTTTTGTTGCATGGAAAATTTTGATAGAATTTTTTTCAATAATTTTTTTATTGAAATTGATTGACATGGTATTTGACATACATGGTTGGAGTGATTTCATTTTCATTAACATGACCCTATGGAAAGGGGTTTGTTCTATTAGGGAACTTGGAAATGGTTACCTTATGATAAATTGGCAGATCGATGAGAGAACGCTCATGAGTATGGAACTATCCCCTGGTCATGCATGTGTGGATGTGTGTATTTATGTGTCAAGTATGCCAAATCAAAATGTTAAACGGTTTATACACTTTTTTGGTTGCTTTCCATGGAAAATTGTTTTGGTTTGGAAAACTATTTTGGATTTGATATAAACTACTTTAAATTGTTTTAATCTATTTTATATAAATTTTATATCATGTTCTGTCCTAGTGGTGTGAGTTGGGAAGTCATTGGGGAAATACTACTAAGTTTTATACTCACACCATGCTCGGGCACTTTGTTTCATTTGCAGATGTTATATATCAAGACATAGGTAAATTAAAAGTATCTCAGTTATTTAGTGATGCATCATGATACTTTAGGCATGGATTATTGATTTGGATCTTAGAAATTGTTGGGAGTTGTTGTTTGGATGTTTGTTTCCTTTGGGTTTTGTGGTCTTTGGTATCTTTGAGTTTTGTTGGCTTCAGTTTCCGCTTGTACTCTTATATTGTAGTTGGTTTTGTTTTGGTTGTATTTTGAACTCATGCATCATATAGAGTGTTGATTGTTATGGTCATCATGGTTTATTGGTTTTCTTTTAAAGTAAAAATCATCCCCTGATTTTCTATGAAGCCCTTTTCATTTATTGTAAGACTTTAGTGTTTGATGGATTTCTCCTAAGGCCAATAGCACACCCATAACTTCTAAAGCCAATGGGGAGGGGTGGGATGTTACATCATGTACTTTGGATAGGTTGGGTGAGAGTGTTATTCGATTGGTCATAGATCTAATTCAAAAAAGGATCTCAAAGGAGTTGATCTATCTTTTACTAAGATTTTAATTCTTCCAAAAACTCATGACTTTCTTCCATGGTAATATACAAAGGAACACTTAATCTCAGACCTAAAACTCTAGGTCTCATCGACGATTTTCTATATAGATTTTATACCGGTTTTGGTAATATTTCATATGGAGTTTAATGGTTTAAACCTTCTCTATTATCTCTTTGATAAGATTAGGTACCATAATATTCCTCTCTCTGACATCATTATAACATATTATAGTATGAAACTTTTTCCCATATAGAGCCCAATAAGGTTCCATTTGAATGCCAAAATGAGAACTATTGTTATATGAGAACTCCACTAGGGAAATTTTTTTATCAAAAAATACTTAGAAGTCCATTAAACACTATTTCATAATATCCTCTAGAGTTTTAATGTTTATATTATATAGAACATCTATCTAGGGGTGATAAGAAGTACTGAAGCTCAGCTCTATATCCAACTCTTGTTAAAGGTTTCTCCAGAACCTTGAGGTAAACCTTGGATCACAATCAGATATAATAGAGAGGGGTACTATATGAAATACTACCACTTACCTAATGTATATATTGGTGAGTTTTTTAAGATATAAATATTCCTAGATAGCAATAAAATGCATTTACTTTGTATGTTGATCAACTGCCACCAAGTATGGGCAATGGTTTCATTGTACCCTTAGAATTATATTTTTTATCCTTGACTTGTTAGCATACCAAGCATCAAGATAAAAATTATGAAATCTCTCTCTTCATGTTATCCCACCAAAATTTTTGCTTCAAATCTCTATAAATCTTAGTACTTCTTAGATGAATAATAAATGATGAACTATGTACATCATCCAGAATTTCCCACTTCAGTTTTAGTTTTAGTGGGACACATATCCAGGTTCCAAACCTTATAACCCTTTCTTTATAAAATTTAAACTCTATAATATTCACTACCTTTCATTGTATCTCTTTATCATATTTTTGTGCATCCTTGATCCTTTCAAGAATGGATGGTTGAGTAGTTATTTGAGAAATTTAGGATAATGATTATTTTATTATTTCCATGTCTATCCTTTACAGTTCAAAAAATATTTGATACCCTTAAATTCTTATCATGGATGGGGTTTCAGGATCCTTTCTACTCAGAGCATTTACCACTTTTTTTCCTTCCCAGTATGGTAATATATTGAACAATAATAATCCTTAATCAACTCTAACCACCATATCATTGGTGCATATTTACCTCCTTTTATGTGAATATATACATGTGGATTTTATGATCCTTATATATGTCACACTTCTCTCTATAAAGATAATGTCACAAAACCTTCAAAGATAAGATCACTACATCAAATTCTAGATCATGTTTTGAGTAGTTATGCTCGTGGATCTTTAATTGGTGGGAGGCATAGGCTATCACTTTTTCATCTTTCAGGATTATACAACCCAATTAATTTTGGGATTATCATTATAGATCATAAATTCTTACCCACTGGTGGGTATTATTGGAACATGTTTAGTGATTAGCCTCTTATTTAACTCTTTAAATATTTACACACATTTTTCAGTACAGAAAAACTTCACTCCCTTTTGATTTAGCTTGGTTAGTCGGATTGACAATCATTAGAACTTTCTCAAAAATCAATGATAGTACCCAGATAATTCAAGGAAAATATGGATCTCCATTACTGATATTATTCTAAGTCATACTTCTATTGCCTATATTTTTTAAGGATCCACAAATATCCCTTTTGGTGATAACATACCCTAAGAATGTTACTTGCACCATCCAAAACTCACATTTCTTGTAATTTTCATTCAACTTATCATTTCACAAGGTCTTTAGTACATCATCCAAATTCTCCTCCTGTTCCTCCTTACTTTTGGAGTATATATGAATATAATCTATAAGGACTACCACAAATTTTTTAAGGTAATCCCTAAAGACTCTATTCATTAATTCCATGAAGATAGTTAAAAAATTAGTGAGTCCAAATGGAATCACTATGAAATCTTAGTGCATGTACCTTATAAGAAAATTAGTCTTGGGAATATCCTATTTATCCACCTTTACTAGATAACATTCTAACTAAAGATCCACCTTAGATAAGTACTGATATCCATTTAGTTGATCAAACAATTTATCAATACATGGTATAGGATACATGTTATTTATTGTGATATTGTTAAGCTCATGATAATCAATGCAGAGGCACATTGACTCCTCCCTTGTCTTGATGAAGAGGACCGGTTCACCCCATGATGAAGCACTTGGGAGTATAAATCCTTTATCCAAATTCTCTAACAGTTTCTTCTTCATCTCTTCAAGTTGAACAATGTTCATTCTATATGGAGTCTTGTATATTGGAAAATATTTGAGTATGAGATTGATTGAGAACTAAACCTCATGGATTGGAGGAATACTATGAAATCCTTTAAGAAAAACATCAACATATTCCCTAACAATGGTCATATAATGACCCAGGATTTTCACATCTATTTAGATGAATATTCTTTACACAACATAATGATCCATGATAGTATTATATAGGTATAGTGTCCTTAGAAACTTAGAAACATAAAAAACTAGTTCATAAAACATATGCATCATCTCCCACTTATTTCTTCATAACTAGATCCCTTTTTAGACATATCATACTTAATAACTTTCTTCATAACCTATGGAAAGTAAACATTAGAAAATAATGAGCTCAGATGCTCGGTAAGGGTAAAAAGGAAGATATTAATGATTATATAAGCATAAAATAAGAACAAGGGAATAAGAACATGAACTTGACATTTTATAATTATACCCTTCATATCATATATTATAATCTTGAGTCATGGAATAAATTTTGTTAGTTCATAGGATATGAATCATAAAGGAATCAAAGAACGTGATCCCTAAGAGCATAAAATTGGCATAATTCATGGAATTGTGGCATACACATAAGCATAAAAAATAATTTCCTTAGTATTCAAGTATCTCTTATAATATTGTCATAGTGAAATGGGTTCACTCAAAAAACCATCATAGTATTCAAGGTTCACTCCCAAGACTATCATAGTGGACAATGTCCCTTACTGAACTAGGTTCACTCCCCATTCTAGTATTGTTTATCACATGATATTTAAATATTTACCCAATGCATTGGAAGGAGATATAGGTCTCACCCATCACATAATGAAAATAATAAATATGTGTTCCAAAAAATCATAAATAATTTATAATATTATAACCCCTAAAAAGAAGTGGGATTCACAAATATTTCATCATAACATAACTCTTGGAAAATAAAGAAGATTCATAAACAGCATGTAATCATAAACACAAACCATCCATTAAAATAATAAGGATGGTATCCTTGGATCATAACCCCATTAAAGAATAAGTAACATCAAATAATATTATCTTATATGTAAAATATTTTTTAAAGATCACTTGGAATAATTCTTGAGGAAAATAACCTTTCCATTTTGAAATCATTTTTTTAAAAGTGTTTAATTATAAAAAAAGTTTTTATTTGAAAATAACCTTGAAAAATTGCAAATTAATCTTCAAATCATTAATGTGTCATGATAGTGGGAATATACTCTCATTTCTTATAAGTTAAAAAACACTCCTTTCGTATTTTTTTCGAAAAAGTCACAAAGTACCTTTTTTGGGAAACGAAAAATAAGATTACTTTCAAGAAATTTTGTAAAAATTAAAACATGGGTAAGGATAATAGTAAAAACCTTTTTGAATTTTTTTTTATAAAATATAGAAATGAGGGATAAATATTCCCTAGTGAAGACTTAAACATAAACAATCTTGAATAATGATGAGATTGTGAAATAAACCTTTACCTCAAGTCTCGCCATTATTCATTCACATTCAAACCTCATGTATAATAAATATGAATATATTATACCTGTATTAAATAAAAATATTGATATATATAATGAAATTTATGATTTATTTATATCATCCTATCACCCATTTATTAATAATTTATTATTAAAAACACTGTTCTGGGTGACATCTCCTTCGTTTTCCAAGCATGATTCGGTTCGGCGGTCCCGGTCCTTATAATTTAATCATGGTACCATAATTTATATAATTTTAATTATGGTATAAACATTATATATATTAATTATATATATATATATATATTTATAATAATTCATAAAAATTAGAGATATAAAAATGAACTGCACCATTCATGGAGACAGTAGGTCGTACGTACGCATGAATGTTATTTTCATTTTTCGATAGATGGAATAAAATAAAGTTAAATATTAATTTACCTTTATAAGATCATTATTATATTATATATATCAAATATATTTATAAAACCCATCCTTATTATTATCCAAGTAAAATATAAATGAAAAACAAATCACATCGCATCGTGGAGGTGGTAGTCCACTTGTAAGCACGAATAACATTATCGTTTCCGAAAGGATTTGATGGTGAGTAGGAAAATATGATATTATCATTCCATAATTTTAATTATGTCATAAATAAAATATATAAATATTAAACCCATCATAATACCCTTCCATAAAATATGGTGATGAAAAATTAATTGTATCGCTATGTGGAGACGGTAAGTCGTGCGTACGCACGAGCGATACATTCACTTCTTATTTAATGGGAAAGAGGGAGTATAATGGGGTTTTCAAAATAATATTAAAATTTTAGAAGATTTATTACAATAAATTTATTATTTTATGATAAGTATAATATATTTATAGGTGGTAAATAAGAGTATAAAAAGAAATCGATTGGTTAGAGAGATTACCACTTCTTTGAAATGGCTCCTTTAGATCTCCTCTAAAGGGCTTTAGGGTTGGTATTTTGGAAATACCAGCACCTCTAGAATGTGGATAGGGAAGTTTGTAAGAGAAATTTGTATAGAATGGTTGATATAGAAGGCTCAAAGTAGTGTAAATAAGTGAGGGAGGGAGTTTCCTTTTATAATTGAGGTGAGGGGCACTTTAGGAATTTCTCTAATGATTAAATTATAATAAATTCAATCTCAAGATAAATACCTCCTAATGGAAATGTATTAGAAGATAAGGTGTGATAAGGTTGTAATAACATAAATTAATGTATTTTATACAAGTTTTTTTTTAATTTTAAACCTTTTCATTTTGATTAACCCTGAAATAATGTATTTTAATTTCAACTACGGTTACAACTTTTCCAATATAAAAAGGTTGTAATTTTTACTTATAAAGTAAAAAATGGACCATAAATGGCCAAATTATGACATTTTATACCATATAATATTAAATTTAATTATTTAAATATTTTTATGATTTTAAAATAATTTAATAAAATATCATTATTGTCAATTTTCACATTATTCATTACTTTGACTTTATTAACATCAAGAAAATACATAAAATTCCAACCAATTATTTTAAAACATCCCAAAAGTTTCATGGTAATATATAAATTCTTTAATTACTTTCATTATCTCAAATTATAATACTTTAATATTTTTAATATTATTTTCTTTAGTTTTTCATTAATTGAATATTTACTACATCAGCATTGTGTAAGAATTTAAGGTAATTATTTATTCACTAAAAATTTAAAAAAATTATCATGTTGAATAAAAATATTTTATATTTCAAAGGACTATTTATATTCAAACATATCCTATGGTTAACCCCATGTTTAAAATTTTATACTTATTAATAATAAGAGTGTGACATGTTTGACTTTTTGTGAAATAAAATACTATAAAGGTCATGATCTCATCAAAATGGCCACAAAATATCATATAACCAAAAATTGGATGATTATGGATGGAATTAAATCATAAAATAAAATTTAATCAATTTTTTGGATAATTTAATAGTCCTTATAATTTTATTTTTAGCCTATATTACCTAATTTACCCTTACTATGGTAATAAAAATTATTAAGGTTACTATTCATATTGACAAAAAAAAGAGTATAATTAAAAAATTTGAACCTCTTGATTATAATTAATTAATTAATTTTATCTAATTAAATATCTATAAATTTTAGAAATTAATTTTAAATTAAGTGCGCAAAATGTGACAAAAACTATTTTTTTTGTAAAAATACATTTTTAAGCATAAAACTGGATTTATTCTTATCCTATGGATAAAAAATATATTTTGTTAAATGTTAAAACATTTGATAAAGTAGATAATATATAAATTTTACTAAAATTATTCCCCAATATTTATTACTTTAATTTATTAATATAAAAATACATTGCTCACATAAAACAACTTTTTTGAAAAACGTCACTTTTATTTTAATTTTTTTAAATGATAACCAATGAATTAATTTTATAAATGTATATACCATGTTTTTTATAATTTATTTAATTACTATTAAAACCCACAAATCTAATGGATATGCGATAATGGACACCAAATATTTTAGTAATGTTCTGCATTTCGTTTAAACTCACTATTGAGTGAAACGCAAGATATCAAAAAAATAAAATTATTTTAAGAGAAAATTTTCATAAAAAAATTTGGGTGTTTCATTCTACCCCCCCCCCCTAAAAAATTAATTTCACCCACAAAATTAATCAATCAAATAAAAAAATATGAGTATACTTCTACCTTATCACATCCTTAGGTTCTCATGTAGCTTTCCTCAAATTGGTGGTTTCACTATTAAAAAATTAAGTAGAAGATGGGTCTTGTTTCATAGAAATTTATATTTATGATTCAGAATATATACTGGTTGTTCTTAATAAGAAATATCTTGTTCTAGTGGTATGACCTATGAGTTTATTACATGTAAAGGATCAAGTATGTACTTTCTCAAGAGAAATGCATGGAACACATCATAAACTTAGGAGAGATTCGGTGGAAGTTACAATCGATAAGCTACCATATCAATATGTTCAATAATTTCAAAAGGACTGATATACCTAGGGTTTATCTTTCCCTTATTTCCAAATCTCATCACTCCCTTCCAGGGATATATTCATAGAAATACCTTATCAACCACTTCAAACTCTAGATCTTTCTGATGATTGTCAACAAAATGTTTTTGTCAACTTTGAGCTACTATAATGTGTTGTTGAATATATCTAAACTTATGTTCCATTTCCTCACCTAGATCAGGTCCCAATAGCTTTATTTCTTTAATTTCATTCCATACTATAACAAAATTGTTATTTAGCGGTGGGTTTTTAGTGGTGGTTCATTAAACAACTGCTAAAAAAATCAAATAATTTCATGGAGGTTCTTTATAAACCGCCATGAAATATCATGTTTTTTATTTAAAAAAAGCACCCCCCCCCCCCCCGACTTTCCTCCCCCCAAGCCCTAGCACCACCATCGGTGCTCAGGTATCTCATAAGAACTAACACCACTGTGCTTCCCCCTCACCGATGCTCAGGTATCTCCCAAGCTCTCTGATCACGAGCCCCATGAGCCCTCATTAGCATTGTGGTCACACACCCCAAGAGATACTTCCCCTAATTCTATCATTTCCCCCTCAGTGATTTCAAGTGGGTTATTTTTGTTTTTGGTTTTATTCATCCATGTAAATTTCTTCTAACCACTTCCACATTCATTATTCTTTAATTTCCACTCTTTTTTATCTCAATGTGGTCTCTATGACCTAAGGATAAATTATAACATGATTTTTAACTACATATGTAATGTCCCGGATCTGGGTACCACTCCATGGGTGCCTCGAACCCGATTGGTCACATGACCTCAAGCGCATTTCCTCAAACACCAAAGGCTGCCGAATAGTAGCGAGGGCTCAGGTCTGATGGTGGGGAAACTATGACCTCATTTGTCAAAGTGCAGCGCAACGGAATGCAAGATAAAACATACAACAGTAGCAGAAGAAGTAAAACATAAATAACTGAAATGAACTACTGAAGTAACAACAACCAGAAGTCATATATATATGTATGTCACTATTCTATGAAAATATCTAGAACATGTTACACAATAGTACAATATGATAAAATGGAAAATACAGGTACAACAAAATAAAACAGCCAGCGGCATCACGAGCCTGAGCTTGGTCCCATGATCCCCTACACCTCAGCAACAATCAAGTACCTGTATAGGGACCCCTTCCCTTATCCATACCTGTAGAAACATAATCTGTTTGGGGCAGAAGACATGACCCCAAACAGGGTGTGAGAAATAAATCCCAGTAGGCACCCACCAAAAGCCTGTCCCAACTATCAGTGTAAATGTGTAACAGTAGTGTGCAGTAGTAAATGCAATAAACTAATCAGTACTCAAAATTAACTAAATTTACCAGTTATATTGTCATTTTAATATTCATTTAATCATTCAATTTAAGATATCACCATAGTGAATATTCTAAGTAAACAGTCAGTGTCCTCAGACATGCAAACACTTACCCTCAGGTAACAGAATCACAACCTGTAGGTAGTTACCCATAGGCATAACAGATATTTCCCTCAGGCGTACGAAGTGTGGCCCATAGGCACAGAATCTACTACCCACAGGCACGAAAGAAGTTTCCCTCAGTCTTAATGGATCACTTCCCAGAGGCTAATCACAACACTGCCCTCATGCGTAAGTAACCGGGCCAAGCCCAAAGCATAAACATGCAATTTATATAAAATTCCTCTCAAGGCAAAAGTAATTCACAATATAAACATGGTATACCCTCAGGTATCCTGGCCAAACAGCTAAACAGAGGAACGCACCCCCGGGGTGGTCCTGGATCCAAGCAGTGATCCCAAAGAGCAGTTTACAATTACATTTCATTACCTATACAATTCTAGGTATTTAAACAACCAAGACCTCAGCCACACGACACCCCAACATGGGGTCGTAGCTCAATGGTACATAAAAACGCACAACTTTTGGAATTTAAACACTAAACCACCTGCCTCGATCACCCTTGATCGGTATACACGAACGATGCTCCTCGAAACACCTGAGAATGACGTAGATCTGAGGAAAAAAAGAAACCCTAGTTAAAATGAAAATAACTTCCTTTAGAGTAAGAATTGGTAAGAATGGTTCAAGGAGAAGGAAAGTCTTACCCGCATGGTTTTAACGAGATCGACGGAAGAGGAATCAGATTCCCGGTGCTCGATCGGGCGGTCTCCAAAGTTCTGGTTGTCTCTTCCAAGACCTCCTCCGATTCTAAGCATTCCCTATGAACAGAGGAGTCTAATTCCCATTTTAAGTGAAAAAAACAGACTACACAATGTGTACTATTGGGTACAAGGCATGTAGTTTTCATTTTTTAACTATTCCTTCGGTGGCTTCTCGCCCGTGTGGCACTATTCATCTGTCGACATGAGTACAGGGCATGTAATACTAGAGTACATGGTGTGTATCGCCGCTCATCTCGCCACCGCCTTACTATTTTCCAGACGACTGACTACACGGCGTGTAAATACCCACTACACGGTGTGTAGTTGACTTTTACACCCATCATCGTCGACCGGCCTACACGCCCTGTGTACTCCATCCTCATGGCCAAAGTAAACGGCATGTGGAAAAGTACACGATGTGTAGTCACAAAATTTAGGATTTTTCTCATTTTCCTTATTTTATCAAAACACTTAAGGAAAAGAGAAAAGAAGAAACTTGTACCTCAAGAATAAGAACCGGGGTCTTACAAAATTCCCCCCTTAAAGAATTTAGTCCCTAAATTTCCCTTCCAAGGGTGGAAAAGATAAAGCTGTGAACAACTCAGACCACTGAGCACGTACGTCGGTCTCCCGCTCCTAGGTTTCGTCCTACACTCGGCCATGCTGCCATAGCACCCGTACGAGAGGAACTGACCAGCCTTAGAGAACCTTCGTGCTCCTATCCACGATACGAATCGGATGCTCCTCAAAGGATGCATCTATCTGAAGCTCAACCTCCTCTCGATGAAAGATGTGAGATGGGTCTGAATGATAGCGGCAAAAATGAGATACATGGAAGACGTCATGCATGGCCCGGTACCTCTGTGGTAATTGCAACTGATAGGCAACCGACCCGACTCTCTCCAAAATCTCAAATGGCCCCACATACCTCGGTGAAAGTTTACCCTGTCTCCTGATCTGCCAGTGTCCCAACCTCAGTGAAACACGCAAGAAAACCTGATCCCTGACCACGAACTCCAAGGGTTGTCTGCAGCGATCAACATAAGATTTCTAATGAGACTGGGCAGTATCCATCCGCTTCGGAATCAACTGGACCTGCTCAGAAGTATCCTGCACAAGTTGTGGTCCTAGTAAAGCTGTCTCACCTACCTCCATCCAGAACAAAGGTGATCAAAATGGCCTACCATATAAAGCCTCATAAGGTTCCATCTCAATAGTTTCCTAAAAACTATTGTTATAGGCAAACTCGGCTAGGGGTATATGCTTCTCCCAGGAGCCCCTAAAGTCTAGGACGCATGCACGAAGCATTTCCTCTAGCACCTGTATCATACGATCTAACTGACCATCGGTCTGAGGGTGGTAAGCTGTGCTCTGAAGCACCTGTGTACCCGGTGCCCTCTGAAAACCCTTCCAGAAACGAGACGTAAAATGGGCATCCCTATCTGAAATGATAGAATGAGGGACCCCATGAAGACGTACGACCTCTCGGATATACAGATTCTCGAGCTCGTCAACATTCAAGGTCTCCTTGATCGACAAAAGGTGAGCTACATTAGTAAGTCTGTCCACAGTGACCCACACGGAATCCTTTCCTCGAGGTGACCTCAGCAACCCAATCACGAAGTCCATCATGAAATAATCCCATTTTCACTCTAGAATGGGAAACTGCTGTAACAGTCCAGCTAGCCTCTGATGCTCCGCCTTCAGCTGCTGACAGGTGGAACATCTCGTAACAAAACCAGCTACTTCCCTCTTCATACCTGGCCACCAGTATGGACGTCTCAAGTCACGGTACATTTTGGTAACTCTGGGATGAAATGCCCAAGCTGAGGCATGAAACTCTCACATTAGCTCCTCGCATATATCCCCTGGAACCCACACTCGTCCATAGAAACACAATACCTCATCATCGCTTATCGTCCATCCAGGAGGAGGGTCCTCACTTTCCACCGACTCCCGTAGAACTAAGCCTTCTGAATCAGATAGTTGTCTCATCCTTGCTCTAGCCAGGAGGGTAGAAGTCACAGCTAAAGATGAAAGATAGGTTTTCCCCTGACTGTTGTTTACCTCCAAATGCATCTCAGAGAACAAATCCATAAGCTTCCACTCACCACTGGCCTCTTGCACTGCCTGTATCTGAGTCTTCCTGCTCAGTGCATCAGCAACTTCATTACCTTTACCAAGTGTATAGGCAAGCTCAAAATCGAAGGCCTGTAGGTATTCGACCCACCTTCACTACCTCAGATTCAAGTCACGCTGAGTGAAGATATACTTGAGACTTTTGTGGCTGGTGAAAACCACAAAATTCTCTCCCAAGAGATATGTCTCCAATAGTGTAATGCATGAACGACTGCAGCCAACTTGAGGTCATGTGTCGGGTAATTTCTCTCATCTGGCCTCAACTGCCAAGACCCATACGCAACAACTCGATTGTCCTGCAACAACAGAGCTCCCAGCCCAATACCTGATGCACCATAGTAAACTGTATAGCTCTTCCCCTGCTCTAGGAGTATTAGGATTGGTGCTTATGTCAACTTTCCCTTTAGCTCCTAGAAGGCTGCCTCGCAAACTTCTGACCAAACGAACTTCACACCCTTATTAGTCAAACCCGTCAACGGCGCTACTAAGTGGGAGAAGTCCTGGATAAAGTGCATGTAGTAACCAGCCATCCCCAAGAAACTCTGTATCTCAAACACATTCTTAGGATTCTCCCAGAAAACTACTTCTCTCACCTTCTCTGGGTCTACTGAAACTTCTGACTCTGAGATAATATGACCGAGGAAGTGTATCTGGTCCATCCAAAAGTGGCACTTTGAGAGCTTATCATATAGCTTATGCTCTCTCATTTTACTCAATACGATCTCAAGATGGGTGGCATGGTCGTGTCGAGTGAGAGAGTACACCAAGATATCATCCACGAAGACTACCACAAAAGAATCCAGATAAGGATGGAAACACAATTCATCAGATCCATGAAAACTAATGGTGCGTTCGTGAGTCCAAACGGCATAACCAAGTACTCGTATAGACCATATCTGCTCCGAAATGATGTAAGCAGTATATCTGATGGTCTAACGCATAACTGATGATATCGGGATCTCAAGTCAATCTTCAAGAACACTTGTTCTCGTTGAAGTTGATCAAAAATATCATCATTCCTTGGTAAGGGATATCGGTTCTTGACTGTCAACTAGTTCAGCCTCCGATAATCCACACAGAGTCTGAGGGTATCGTCCGCCTTTTTCATAAAAAGGACCAGAGAACCCCAAGGAGAAGTATTGGTTCAGATAAAACCCATTGACTGTAACTCCTCTATCTGTCTCTTGAGCTCCTGTAACTCAGGTGTAGTCATCCTATAAGGAGAAATGGATACTGGTGTCACTCCTGGCACAAGCTCAATTGATAAATCCACCTCACGCTCTAGAGGTAGACCTAAAACGTCGTCCAGGAAAACATCCCTGAAACGGTCAACCACTGGAGGGAAATCCTTCTAACAAGTTCCCTGGTCATCCAGATATAAACTCGCAATCTGGGTTGTGACTCCACCTCGCTCACGAAGCTCTGGTCCAGCTCGACTCACCTGAACATCTCACTCTCCCTTGTATAGAAACTCTCCACCCTCTAGTGATGTGAAACGCACCATGTGACGATAGCAGTCTACAAAGGCTCAGAAGGGTACCAACCAGTCCATCCCAATAATGACATCATAGCTCTTCATCTCTATGACATAGAGGTCCCAAAGGAAGTGACACCCACCAACCTCAAGGGGCACTCCTTACACTGACGCACACTAGCCATTCTAGTCCCCAACGGAGTGTCTAGCGTCATAAAATTAGAAGAAAAAGAAACACAGATCCCAAGGCTCTCCACAACAGGCACAGATACAAAGCTATGTGTAGCACCAGTATCAAAAAGTACTGAAGATAAGACAGAAGCTACTAGAATAGTACCTCTGATAGTAGAAGGTCTGGGATCCTGCTCATGTTGGGTCTGTTGCACTGCATATGCCTACCCAGTGTCGCGGCCCTGTAACACAGCCTGGATACCCTGAGGTGTCCCGCCCTTCTGCCTCTAAGATCCTGGTGTCTGGCTACCATGACCACATCCACCATCTCGGCTTGCACACCCTGACGTATTCCAGTTTCTCGACTGGTAAGAAGTTGTTGGTCCCACTCCCGCGTGCAGAGTCTCCACAGAACCCCTCTCACTAGCCACTGGTAGAAACGCCCTATAAAAGCGTTGTGGATGCCCCATCTTGCCGCAAGCTCGGCATTCCACTGGGTCACATGGGCACTGAGGCCTCTTGTGCCCCTCTTTACCACACCGGTATCATATGACCTGGCCACCTGAAACATTCTTCTGGCTGGTACTGCCACCATGAGATAAGTCCATCTGTCTCTTCCTCTTATCGGTAGAAATAGTACCAGAAATTGGTGTTGAGCCGCCCTGGCCCACACCAAAAGCTTTCCGTAGATTCCACTCGGTAATCAGTGCCTGGTTCACAATAGCATGCACAGTAGGAAACCTGAAAACATTCACCAGTGCAGGGATGTCATATCGAAGACCATCCTCAAAGCACCTAGCCCTCAACATCTCATCACCCACCATAATGGGTGAAAAACGCCAAAGCTCGGTGAAACGACCAGAATAATCCATCACCAACATAGCGCCCTACTGCAGATTCATGAACTCTTGAGCTCTATCTGTCCTCAGTGTCTCTGGAAAGAAGAATTCATAGAAAGCTGGCGGAAAATCTTCCCACGCCATGTCTCTTTGATGCTCTGACTGGGTGGTAACATCCCACCACCTCTTGGCGGAATCACGCATCATATACATCGCGAGCTTGACCCTCCACCATGGAGGCGTCTCAAGATGCTCTAAAATAGTCTGCAATGAATCTAGACAAGATTCTGTAGCATGTGGTCCACCATCCCCTGAAAACATAGGTGGATGCTGCTGCTGTAATATACACGTCAGCTCTTCCATAGATGTGGTAGCCTGTGGTGCTCCCTGAAAGGTCTGCATAAACCGCATGAAGCCTTCACGGAACTGCGCCTCCGCGCCTGCGTCCGGTATAATGGATGGTGCTGCATCTGGCTCTACTGGAGGATCCACTGGTAACCCATCACCTACCATCTCTGGAGTATAATCGTTGTCGCTCTCCTGGTGAAAAACTGGTGGTCGTCTCAGCCGAATGACTCTACAAGGTCAAACACACACCTTAGATCAATATTTTCAAAAACCGAAATAAGGGGACAGGAGAAGGAAAGTTTCCAAAATTTACAAAACTTGACTACACAGTGTGTATTAAACTACATGGCGTGTTCTCACAATCCATTCACATGGGTGTGTACCCCAGCTTAAACCGGTCATGTAACACCCCAAACACACGGCGTGTCCTCGGACTACCCGGCGTGTACTTGAATCCTATTTCCCTACCCGAGTCCTTCTACACGGCTAAGACACACGGCTCACTTTGAAAAATAATACACAGCATGTATGGCATCTACACGGAGTGTATGGTTTAATTCCAACTGCCCGTGTCATTCGTGACACGGACGACTACTCGGCTAACACCACACGGTGTGTGACACCCGCACACAGCGTGTACAACACCCCATTTTCCAAGCCACACGGCTAAGTCCACACGGTCTCCCATTGGTAAGGCCTACACGGTGTGTCCCATAGGTACATAGCGTGTTCAAGAAGAGGTAACACCAACCTATGTTTGTTAGTTACACAGCCAAGTCCCCATTCCAGACTACACAGCGTGTTCCAAGGTGGACACGGCATGTATGTCTCAATGTCTCTTTTGTCTATGTTGTTAGTTACACGGGCAAACTCTAGGTCAACCCTATATGGCATGTACATCTGGTACACGGTGTTTTTTTCCCAAGCCTTTCCCTACCACGTGTCCCCGCCCACACGGTCTATGACATGGGAAGATACGGCACAGCGTGTACTTAGGGTACACGGCATGTACTTAAAACCTTTTCATTTCTTCCCAAACAGAAGAACACACGGCGTGTGTCTGAGGAACTACACGGCGTGTATCCTGGGTTTTCTAGACAGTAAGCCTCTCAAACTACTACGGATCCCAGAAAATACTGAAAAGCAACACCTAAGTGCCAAATTCCAATCTGTGAGGGCCCATACTCCCCGCGAATCAAAGCTTGGAATCTTATACATGTTATACTCAAATAAACAAGTCAATGATCCACCAAATTATGGTTATTGAGGGACCATACTCCACAAAAACCAAAGTTTGGCGTCTATCCTTTCAACAGGCTCACAGAAAAATACCTTATCACATAGCAGGTATTTATCAAAGTAGCTATCACAACAACATGCTTTTCTAGCACAACAACTATCACAACAACATGCAATTTCTAATGCGCCTACATGGTATGGAACTATGCATGGCATGTGTTTTCTAGAATGTTCCTAAATGATGCATGAGATGGAATACCCTAATCTCATCGGGTTGAAACTAAATATAACCCATGGATAAAATATAAACAGCATAATCCCAAGTGCGTCACCCAATGGTGAAAATCAAATCAACTGTAAAATTTGCAAAATCATAAAAATTGCAACAACCGAGGTAGACTGGATTTTCCCTGTACATGGGTTAGCTACTCCCTGGAATAGCTTATTACCAACTACCGTTTCCATCCTATCCCTGACTAAGGCTCCAAATAGTATGTCAAAGAAAAGAACCCCTCTGATACCACTTTGTAACGTCCCGGATCTGGGTACCACTCCACGGGTGCCCCGAACCCGGTTGGTCACATGACCTCAAGCACATTTCCTCAAATGCCAGAGGCTTCCGACTAGTAGTGAGGGCCCAGGTCTGATAGTGGGGAAACTATGCCCTCGTTTTTTAAAGTGTAGTGCAGTGGAATACAAGATAAAACATACAACAGTAGCGGAAGAAGTAAAACATACATAACTGAAATGAACAACTGAAGTAACAACAACCAGCAGTCATATATATATGTATGTCACTATTCTATGAAAATAGCTAGAACATGTTACACAGCAGTACAATATGATAAAATGGAAAGTACAGGTACAAAAAAACAAAATAGTCGACGGCATCACGAGCCTGAGCTCGGTCCCATGCTCCCCTGCACCTCAGCAACAATCAAGTGCCTGTATAGGGATCCTTTCCCTTATCCATACCTGCAAAAATATAATCTGTTTGGGGCTGATTAAATGACCCCAAAGAGGGTGTGAGAAATAAATCCCAGTATGCACCCACCAAAGGCCCATGCCCAACTATTAGTGTAGATGTGCAACAGCAGTGTGCAGTAGTAAATGCAATAAACTAAGTAGTACTCAAAAGTAACTAACTTTACCAGTTATATTGCCATTTTAATATTCATTTAATCATTCAATTTAAGATATCACCACAGTGAATATTCTATGTAAACAGTTAGTGTCCTCATACATGCAAACACTTACCCTCAGGTAATAGAATCACAACCCGTTGGTAGTTTCCCACAGGAATAAAAGATATTTCCCTCAGGTGTATGAAGTGTTGCCCATAGGCACAGAATCTACTACCCACAAGTACGAAAGAAGTTTCCATCAGGCTGAACGGAGCACTACCCACAGTCTAATCACAACACTGCCCTCAGGCGCAAGTAACTGGGCCGAGCCCAAAGCATAAATATGCAATTTATATAAAATTCCTCTCAAGGAAAAAGTAATGCACAATATAAACATGGCATACCCTCAGGTATACTGGACAAACGGCTAAATAGAGGAATGAATCCCCGGGGTGGTCCTGGATCCAAGCAGTGATCCCAAAGAGTAGTTTACAATTACATTTCATTACCTATACAATTCTAGGTATTTAAACATCCAAGTCCCCAGCCACACGACACCCCAACATGGGCTCGTAGCTCAAAGATACAAAAAAATGCACAACAGTTGAATTTAAACACTAAGCCACCTACCTCAATCGCCCCTGATCGGTATACGCAAACGATGCTCCTCGAAACACTCAAGAACGATGTAGATCTGAGGTAAAAGAAACCCTCGTTAAAATTCAAATAACTTCATTTAGAGGAAGAATTGGTAAGAATGGTTCAAGGAGAATGAAATCCTTACCCGCATGGTTCCAAAAAGATCGACGGAAGTGGAATTGGATTCCTGGTGCTCGATCGGGCGGTCTCCAAAGTTCTGGACATCTCTCCCAAGCCCTCCTCCAGTTCTAAGCCTTCCCTGTGAACAGGGGAGGCTACTGCCCATTTTAAGTGAAAAAATAGACTACACGACATGTACTATTGGGTATATGGCGTGTAGTTTTCATTTTTTAATTGTTCGTTCAGCGGCTTCTCGCCAGCATCGCACTATCCATATATCGACATGAGTACACGATGTGTAATACCTGAGTACACGGCATGTACCGCCGCTCATCTAGCCACCGCCTTACTATTTTCCTGCCGACTAACTACATGGCATGTAAATACCCACTACACGGTGTGTAGTCGGTTTTTACACCCATCATCGTCGACCGACTTACATGCCCTATGTGCTCCTTCCACATGGCCAAAGTACACAGCGTGTGGAAAAGTACATGGTGTGTAGTCACAAAATTTAGGATTTTTCCTATTTTCCTTATTTTCTCAAACACTTAAGGAAAAGAGAAAAGAAGAAACATGTACCTCAAGAATAAGTACTGGGTTCTTACAACATAATTCTTATATTTTTGTTTCCTAATGATTTTAGGTTCCTATTGACTTGGTTTAGGTGAAGTAACACAAAATTTTGTAAAAGAGAGAGGGTTTTTTGTAGTTGGTATGTTTCAAAACTCTTTAAATTTGAAACCATGATATTTTAATGGATTTTAAGGCTTATTTGGTGTATCAAAGAAATTTTATCAAGTATAAATAATATTTTTATGAAATGATGGGTGTTATATTTTGAATATTATTAAATGAGAAAAGAATTATGGTTTGTTTTCAATGTATTGGTTTTTTTAAAATTTATCAACCTCAAGTGGTAATATAAATTCTCAGTTAGATATTTGACATTTTTAATTAATTATAAAGGTTGTGTGCGGTCTCCAAACTAAATTTTAGAAATTATTATAAGGGGAATGTGTTTTCCTGGTCTTTAAGAAGAAATGTATGTCACTAAAATGGTCAATTTATTTTATAATGGTTGTGTATTGGTTTTCAAAGCTAGTAAATTAAATAGATTTTTATAAGAAATATTCACCATCCACATTAGTTATATTCTTCCTCCATCCATTACTAATATTTTTCCATTATTTTCATATTATTATCATTACTTATAAAATAAAATCTTGTATTGAAAACCAATTGTATTTACAATAATGGTAATAGAAATAAGAAACCCAAGGGTACTTCATTATCCTTATATGTTAGGGGAGTTTCAATCTCCTTTGTATTTTTAGTCAATACCACTATTCTAATACAAAATATTATAACACTAAGATCATTTAAATATTCCAGTATCTACATATTGTTAATAAACAACTCTTAAATTTTTTATGTCTTTATTTTTTTAGTTGTTAAATTTGTGAGACTGATCCACTGAATAAATATGGGCTAGGTTATAGCAAGAATGTACTAATCATGAGATAAGAATCTCTCTTGGTTGTAACCTATAAGGTGGGATTACTGGGGGTTTTAGGTAGGTAGAGTCCCCCCGGATGGGGGTCTAGGATCTAAAGGGCTTTGGCCAAATTTAGAAGGCACTACAAAGTAGTTTTCCTATGATGTATAACATGTATTTTAGAATTTTATTATCTTGTTTACTCTTATTCTAGGATTATTTATTATTGGTAATCACCATGATTTTTAAATAAATCTATATCAGATCTTGAGCTCAGAATATTGAAGTGAGTCTTCTTGAGTTTAATGATGGATATAGAAGAAGTAAATATAAAGACTGGTCATTTTGATTGATCTTACATTAGATTATAGATAATATAGATAAAATATTTTCTTTATCAGAAAAATAATATGCTCTTATCACTTCTTGGTGTTAAAGTAGTTGTAATAGACAAGTCTGATTAAAAGTTACAAGATCAGTTGGTTCAGGGAGTTATGAGGGTCTAATGTGGTACTATTTGGATATTATAACCCCATATCATGGTTCAAAACAACAATGTAAAAAACCAATCATCAAACACATCATAGTATATAGAAGGAACGCATCAAAATATCATAATATAATATAAAATGAAATGTAGTAAAGGTCCGAACAACCATATAATCCCTAAAACTAACCACCCATAGGGCTAGTTACCCAAACGTATAGAATAAAAAAATTCATGAAAAATGTCTCTATTGCATCTCAAAGTCAAACCTAATCCAATATCATGAAACCATCTGATCTATCATATCTGATCATAAAAAAGTCAACATAAACCTCATCCCCAAACCAGAGCCTACAATAAATATATGACATCAACTTAGGAAATAATGTGCATTGGTGTCCCATGAATATATATCTTATCTATCTCATGGTTCAACAGTAGTTGACTTCCCTTAAAGAGGGGTTTCTTTCCTTCAAAAGTGATTTAATGGGAAAAGTTAGATTTTTAAATTGGTTTTCAATGTGTGGTTTGATAAATTATTTTCAAATAACATTTAAAATGAAGTTTTCAAATGGTGTGAAAATAGCTTGGCTTCTAAATCTCTTTATGAAATCCCAACTGACACTTTAAGAAAAATGTTTTTATACTATCCATGATTGATTTTGTTTTTTACTTTGACCATTTTAGTACTTATATGGCTCTTCTTATAACTAAATGGGTTGTGTTTTTTCACTTCCATTTATCTATTTTCATACTTATTAATACTTGTGTTTTTAAAAAAATTTTAATAAAGTATAGGAACATTGTGATATATAGGGATAAAAGTTGGATCACATTACCAAGGTACACACCTCAGTATGCTAAGGGTTTGGAGGAATTTTTAGATTTTGTAATTTTCAATCGATATGTTGATGGGAGAATAAGATATCCATGTACTAAATGTAAATTTATAAGATGGTTGAAGAGAGATGAAGTTTACAAACACTTGATATTGAAATAATTCCCAACTCAATATATTTGTTGGATTTCGAATGAAGAATCGAGCGTTACAGAAAGTTTGGGCACTGATGTCAATTAGAAGAATGAGTTCCCAACATCATCAAAAATGGACAATGAAATAAAAAAAAACCCTATAAATTATTAATTAAACATTATAAGACAACAAAATAAACATCCAAACATATCAAAACAACTAGTTGACAGTGCTATAAATAGAAACTTTACAAGTGATGTTTTTGGGACTATAGGACAACCATATCAAGATTTTAATATATCATTGGATCCTACTCTTGATTCTCTAGAGACTAATGTAAGATAGGAATTAATTGAGTAAACTAATGCATTTCATGGTTCAGTTGATTATGGGAATCAAGAGTTGTATGGTTGATGTTTGAAATATTCAAAACTTTATTTTCTATTGAAGTTGTACCATATCAAATGCCTATGTGGAATTAAAAATAAGGTGATGTCCATGATATTGGAATTGTTGCATGATGAATTTCCTGAAGCTAAGATCCTTGAGTCTTTTTATTATATGAAAAAAGTTTTTAACAAGCTTTTTCTGAATTATACAAAAATACATTCTTGTTCCAATGATTGTATGCTTTATTGGGGAGAGGATTCAAGCAGACAGGATTACAGAAAATGTTCTTCTTTTGGATGGAAGTCAATGGGTGATGTTGGAAGTTTGAATCAAAATAATACTATAAAGATGAATAAAAAGGACACACTTTAAAAGGTTTTTCATTACATTCCATTAAATCATTGATTACAAAGATTATTCATGTCAGCAAAAATTGTCAAGTACATAAAGTTTCATTCTATAAATAATAATAATAATGGATTAATGAGACATCCAAGAGATTTACAATCGTGGAATATATGTGATTCATTAAATCTATATTTCTCATCTAATACTAGTAATGTGCAATTAGGATTGGGCGTCGATGGATTCAACCCATTTGGTACTTTGATCACCAGTTATAGCATTTGGCCAGTTGTTTTGATCACTTATAATATGCCTTAATGGATGTGTATGAAACAAAATTATTTTATCATTTAGATAATTATTACTGGAAAACAAATTCCTGGAAATTATATTAATGTATACTTATAACCTCTAATTTAAGAATTATAGGATTTATGGAGAAACGGTGTGGTGACATGTGATGCATACTCTAGAACAATTTTCAAAATGCAATCTGCTCTAATTTAGACCATTAATGACTTCCTTGGACTTAGGAATTTAGCTGGTTCGAATACTTACATGGGATTGGATTTTCCTAGTAGTAACATTGATTTTGAGCCTGAATGACTACCTCATAGTAAAAAATGGTGCTTCTTGTGTCATTGAATATTTCTCGATTCATCTCATAGATTTCAGTTGAACAAGTAAAAATTCAATGGTTCTATTGATCATAGACCAACTCCAAACTTGTTTACAAGTTCTAAAATATTATCACAACTTGTAAATTTTGAAAAAAAAATTGAGAAGGTTCATCATTTAAATGGTATTTGGAAAAAAGTTCAAAGTGTGTTGTCATGTAAA